>ML816718.1:109121-138856 GCA_009831015.1 Picea engelmannii | reverse complement strand
AGAAAGAAAGGAATTGAATTATGATGGATAGGTTTGGAGGACCTCCAACATAGACATGGTTACAGGGGATTGTGTTAAATAATTGACCAAACTGTAACTATGGGCGGCCCTAGCATGAGGGTTATGTACATTTCATCGTAAAGGTACGCGGGGTATACAGGGATTGGGTTCAGTGTTAGGGCGTGGGATCATAAATGGTTGTCCTGTTATAGCTGGAGTTGTTTTTGAGGTGGTTGGGGTAGATTCAGGAGGGATACCATATTGGTGGTCACGTGTTTGCAAAAGAATCTCTTCGTTGCTGGTATGGAGGATACTGTGATCAATTAGATTTCTGGGTTGATTGGGACCTGGGTTTTGATATTTCCCCATTTGTGGTGGCATGGAGTTTATCTCTTGTTGGGTGTTCATCACACCTTGGTGTGGAATATGTTTTGCAAAACGTTTGGAGACAGTGGTTGCAAATAATGTTGTGGGGCTTGTTGAGGGGTAGGTGGGGTCAGGGGGCATTATGTGTTCATGGATTCTGTAATCCATTTGTAATCAAAAATTTGGGGGAAGTGGTGAGTATAATGTCCATACTCACCACATAGAGCACAAGGGAATTTAGTTATGAGGTTATTGTCCTTCCATTTTAATGGTTTATTGCTATTATTTCCCCCTTGGAATTTTTGGTTGCCTTGATTCTGGTTTCCCCAGCAGGATAGTTTTGTTGGGGGTTATTTACTCCTAGTCCCAGGTTGTTATTGCTCAATTTTTTCCTTTCTTATTGGAATTATTCGGATGATGGGATGGATTTTCTGCATTCAATTGTTCAAAAGTATGAACCTATTGAATGGGAGAGGGTTGAACAAAATTAACGCTAGCATGTGGTTGTCCTAGTGGAGGAGCAACTTGCTGGGGAGGACCAGGAAATGGAAAATATGGATTTTGTTGTGGAGATGATCCATATGGTGTGTAGTAAATTTAAGTACGTCCACTACTGTTGGGGTTATATGTGGGGGTTGGGGGTGAAATCATACTTGATTGAGAGACCAGATGCATCATGGGTACCGGTGGGGGTCCTTCCAACAGTGGAGGGGTAGCCACAAGACATGATTGTTGGTGAGTGGGAGGAGGGTAATAAGACATCCCTCCATATGGGTGAGGATATTTATTTGCACCATAAGTAGGCGATGGATGGTCGTAAGGGTTGAGGTGTGCCATAAAACCAATTAACCCATCTGCATCGTGAGAAACCCCAGGTTTTTCCTAGCCAAATGGTAGGGGTATGGGTGCATCAGGAACAAATGTGTACAAGTAACCTGTTGGGAATATATGAGGTCAAATTTTTGGGACTTGTTGATGGATTCCTCTTTTGATTGAGGAAAATTGGATGCTACATCCTTGGAAATTACAGGGACGAGTGTTTTGAGAAACCAATCGAGACGTTGATCTTTGGTGGTTCTTCTTTACACAAACTATGTCACTGAAACCATTCATGGATGTGGTCGGTGATATGGATAGAAGTGGTTTGTTTGAACTCAGAGAGAATCTCTAGACCAGTTTCATGATGAACTGGTAATTGGAAAAAGGACAAAAAGGATTTGGCCAATGATTCAAAGGTCACATGGGAACCTGATTTTTCGTCCACATACCATTTGGATGATGAACCACTGAGAGTTATTTGAAATAACCTCAAGCAGATGGAATCATCCATGATGTTGTTTGAAGATCACCATAAGTGGAAGGTCATAACATGGTTAGCAATGTCTTCCCCTGGTTTTCCTTCAAACTTCTAAATGTCTAAAGGCAATTTGGTAAGCATATTGGACCAAGTGGCATCATGTAAAATGGGGTCATTCGTGAGTTTGGTTAAATCAGGAATGTTGAGGGATTCCAAATATGGAAAATGGGGATTTGGCAGAGTATTAGTTTCATCCATCATGTGTGTAGGTAATGGACCTATCCCTTGAGAGGGATTTTGTGGATTTGTACTTATTCCTTGAGAAGAAGTTTGACTCCCGCCTCCTTGTGAAGGAGAAGCAATAGATGGATTGCCTTGGGTATTTGACCCAAGCAAATTGGAACCAAGTAATGATGATCCCAAAATAGTAGCACTCACTGGGTTGTGGGATGGTTGATTCGGTGAGTTGGAAAGACTAGGGACTCCTCCTAGAATAGGAGGGATATTCTACAAGCATCTAGAATGATGGGGATTATGTGGTTCCCCTATGGTTCCGACTAGAAAAGTGAATGTGTGAAAATGGTGACAAGAGAAATAAATGAAAAAGTGATTTTCATATTTTTTACCTTCACAAAATAGTATAACTCACAATTGCATGTAATCAAATGAACATCATACATCAACTATAAAATAAAAAAGCATGTGGATAGGTTGATTTTGTCTGCATGGGGGAACAAAGAACAAAAATAAATGATCATGTCCTAAAAGACTTATCGTCCTTCCTCTCAATTTAGCACCGAGCCTTCCAATATCACTCAACAATGGGGTCTGAAGTCACCAGAAGAGGAACTAGTGAAGGTTCAAGTAGTCAGTTATAATGAGGGGTAGAGGGTGCATATCCTGAAAGATCTGGTGATATTTCCCAATAGCCACACATAATATGACCAAGGTGTGATTGCATCCCAAAACTGCCACCTAGGTAGATATCCTAATTTTGGACACTAAGTACCTCAGTCAAAGTAAATCATTTATATTTTTGGCCTAAAAAATGGGTCATGGGCTGGATACCCTCACAAGAGTTGGGTGACTCAAGGAGGGATGCACAGAATAACTGAACCTCATATTTCGACCCTTCACGGGTATCTCCCTGCCTTATGGTATAGGAACACTTGACTTGGAGGATTTGAAGGATCCCTATTCTCAACTTCTATTGTTTCAAAATGTGAGAACATGATAATGGGGGGTTATTTGGATGCCTACCCCCAAGATCCTACCTAGAATAAAAATTTCTTTAGGAACCTCCTGTGGAGGAAAATTTAGTGCGCTCTTAGAAAATTTTTAGATGGAGTGGGATGAGAGATTGGGGTCATGGACCAACCTCGTTTGATTAAATTGGTGTGGATAATTTCTAAAGAAGTAGTCAGATCTTTCAAAATTCCTTTGAAGTACTTTGTGGGTACTTAAAAAGAAAGCATACTTCAACCTCCACTATTCTAATAAAAATAATGTGTGTGAGGAGTGGATTTGTGTGAAAGAAAGGGAAAAAGTGTGCAAAATATTTTTAATAAGTTAAGTGTAATATTGTAGCATGTGGACTTCCTGTGGTCCTTACAAATCTTCTTACCTAGATTACTATGTTTCTTTGGTACAACTTTGCAGAATATTTAAAGCCCTAGAGAACTAGCAATGTGGATATATGGGTCCTTACTTGATCTTTTAAACTCCCTAGAATGTTTTCTATACTAAGAAATATTTTGAAACTATCCTAGGATTGTAGACATGTGAGCATGTATGGGCTCGTTTCTTGATCTTTTAAACTTTCCTATAGTGTTGTCTAGACTAATAAATCTTATAGAAAATATCCTAAGATTGCAAACATTTGGGCATGTATGGGAACTTACAAAGCTTTAAGATGATTTCCAAAACTAAGAGTTACCCTAGGGGGGTTTTGTCCTCTCCTAATGATTTTTTAAGGGACATGAAATTTCCTTTCAACCACCTTTTCGGGTTCCCGAGATCACACTTGGGTGTAGGGGAAGAGAATACTTGAGGGTTAAAATCAATTTCTAGTCCCAAATTAGTTGATTGTGTTTGAAAAAGCAATAACTTTAACTCAAAATTTTAAATACCAAATGAGCCATCCATGTGGCAACAAAGCAAAGAGAAGAATTGTGATTCTTTTTACCCTTATGTGCATATGTTAGCTAACTGTTCATGTAAGAAAGGACTCTAAGTGAAGTGTGATTGATTTACAAAGTGCATGAAATTAAAATATGAAGGAAATGGGCCCTCAAACCACTCATAAAACCCTTACAATTTGCAAAAACTGAACTTAT
Organism: Picea engelmannii; assembly: GCA_009831015.1. Lineage (NCBI taxonomy): Eukaryota > Viridiplantae > Streptophyta > Pinopsida > Pinales > Pinaceae > Picea > Picea engelmannii. The sequence goes on along the minus strand of ML816718.1, from coordinate 134,857 downwards.
GCATGGGATGTAGTTCTGGAAGTCATGCTTAATGCACAAAATGTGCACAATGCATGGGTTTATGAAACCTCTTACATTCATAGAGAACAGAGTGCACATAATTCATGTTTGTGTACCTTGAAATTCATGCACTACCTGTCACGCGTCAGGAAAGAAATTTCAAAATGAAATTATCTTATCTTAGCTTTGAATTCTGACTTTGGAAGACTGGATTAGGTTGGTTTTGGTACCTGAATATCCAAACAATTAGAAAGAATTTATCTCAAGACTTAAATAGGGAAGAATTTGATTCACAATCCCCACTATGGTTGCCAACATGTTGTGTTGGTTTTGTCACATGGGTGAGCAAAATCACAACACTTACTTGCCTAGTTAATTAAGCTAAACAAGACATAGGTTCGTGAGTTGATTAGATAACCAAATACACATGAAACAATGAAATAAAAAGAAAAAGAAAAAGAAATAAATGTTAGAGAATCTTGGAAGAACTAGAACCATGAAAAACAAAAAAATGACAATCATATAGATGGAAATTTTCTTTATTTCTTCATTTCAGAGAGGATTCCTCAACATGGAAGAAATCATTGGACTATTTCCAGTTGATGAGACTTCTAGATGAAGAATTGGAAAAAATGATTTTAGATAGGTGGTCTCATGTTGGAAAACAATATAAAGAGAGAACCAAGGGTTTATTTTCATGTGACAAATCTATATTACAGGTTCATGGTTGTATTCATAAAGAAAATGTCATTGTTTCTATTAACCCTAGTTTCCAACAAAATTTTATTAATGTTCAGTTGGTTAATAGATTGCAAGTTCCTACAAAGCATATTCACATCACATAGGTTGTTGATAAACATGTTCAATTTTTTAAATATTTGAAGATCACTATGGATAAATATGTGTTGAATTCATATTTTCATGCTACATATATGGATGATTTGGATATTATTTTGGGATATACTTGGATAGAATCAATGGGTACCATTAATATTAATGTGGAAAATAAGTTTTTGAAGTTGTGGTACAAGAAAAAGAAAATCACATTGCAAGATGTGTCTCTTAGTAAGAAATATGGGCCTACAAAGGTCAGCAAATAAGTTATTTTCGATTCCAAAGTTGAATCAGAGGCAGAGTCTACATAAGGAAATGAAGAAAAACCACAAGAAGGACATAATTAGGAAGCCAAGGAGATCATTGAATCAAAGGCACAATGTGTTTCATATTTGAAGAAAACAAAATAGATTCCTATAGTTTTTGTATATTTCCATCTGCTTCATATAGAGAAACAATAGTGATGCAAACCCCCATCACTCCCAGGGGCCTATTTGAACTCCTGATGTAGGATCTTTCTTACAAGGGAGTTGAATTAGCTCTCGGGTCCTCTCCGAACCCTAAAACATATGCACCATAAATAGTTACTCCTTTCCCTGCATGAAAATCAAGTTCACGAGGGTCCTAATACTCCAACAGAGTCTTGTGTGTGATTCTCGGCCAAAACCGTGGGCTATATTTCAAGTTACTAAAGAATTCAGGACTCTAGGGCTATGAGCTTTGATATCTACAAAAGTAACACACTACAACTCTTTCAAAGGCTGAACCCACAAACAACTAAAGGGGGAGATTGAACGGTTTGCGTATGCCTCAGATTGATGGCTGATGCTTTCTTTAGGCTTCAGGATTCAGAGCCTTTCAACACTCAACTTGTGCTTCCTATTGAATTAACAAATTCTCAAATTCATGAAGGGAAATGGATCAATGATTCTCGTCCCATCCACAACCAATGGTTATGATTGGCTCTAGAACTCAAAGCTTCAGGATTTCTGGCTACTCCAACTTACAGTAACTCTGAATGTTAAATTGGTGTAGGCTATATCCACTCTCCACTTGTCTCTTCCAACCAACGTTTGAGATCTACTTCGACCTTTGGGAGTTCTCGAATGACAAGAATTTTCACCTTCGTTCTCGTGAACTTTCAAAATCACGAAGTCCAATATTTGTTGACACATGTATTCACTATAAACGTTCAATATGTTCTCTGAATTTCAGAGCTTCAGGATTCTGATGTTTTTTTTAGGCCACACTTCAATTCTTCCGGATAACCAAACTTTCAGACTACCTCCGATCTATGGGAATGTTTCCCTGCCGATGGAAAATCTAGACTTATTTCGGATCCCAGGACTTCATAAAACTTGTATCCTTTTCACCTAAGCATGAAAAATATATGAACTCACGAAGTCCAAAGCATCAAGGGTTAAAAAACACGCACCTTATCTAGATCTCATGGTCACAAAAGATCCTAGATCTTCCTGAATGGATCTCATCCACTTGACCTCCAATCAAAGGAATTCTTCCTTCTGAGAAATTAATCTCTCTATCCTTTCTGAGATTTTCTACCTTCAAAGGACTTATACTTTGGGTGCATGCTTTGTGCTACTTCTCCTAATCTTGAGATTTAGAAATAAATCTCTCATGCACTCCTTACACTGGCTCACTTTGAGACTTGAAGGTTTTTGGAAAAACCCTCCTATGCACTCCTTGCGCTTGCCTTCCTGAGAAAATTTTCAAAACTTGAATAAGTGTTGGCCCAGTACACTCCTTGCATGGGTCTTCTCGAGATACTATACTCCACTGAGTATATGTGCACTCCCTTCACTCAATCTGTAAAAATTCACGCTATCTCTTATGGGCTACTAAGCCGGAAAACAACTTTTCCTTCACACTCTTTGCATGGCACTATGCAGTCCTTGCACCAAGGTTTCAAATGAGAAACAATTGAAACTTAAATAACATCGACAATTAATTCATATAACCACGAAATGAACACACATGAATATAAAACACAGAAAGAAAATAACACAACATTACCCAATTAACTCATAGATAAGCAAGACTCAAACATGTAAAGCAAATATCCTCTATTATATTCATTCAGATTAATATTTACACTGATTTGTTGCAGTTCTCCACTTCTCTTCTTCAACAAGATGAACTCTAGCAACAATTACCATATTCTTCAACAACCTCTACAACACTCTTTAGAAGCCTCATTTGGGCATAGATTACATATATTTATACACAAGGGGCTTCTTGAGCCTTCCCTCTAGATTACTCTAGGTGTTATCGTATCATAATTAAAACATTCACCTACTAATCTGTATTACAATAAATGGGAATTTACAACCCAGATATGAGTTGATGCTCAATATCTATACAATCCTATTTGCTTTAAAGAAATTACAATCTTCCACTATCTCATGCAATGGATCAAGCCTCCAAACATTAAAAGGTATTTAATTGCAATATTTTCAAAATATCAAAATGATGCTCTGCCCTTGGGATCAAAACAAATTTAAATGTGCGCACTGGATTTTGAGTTGTCCTCCACTCGGCCTCTTTGAATATTGATGATGATGCTCCTACATCATACTCCTCATGACAAAAATATTCATGGACTCCTGTCCTTGAGATCCTGCACTGTCTTTCCATGCTTCAGGATGTCAATATCAATTACCCAACTGGCATCTTCTGTTGGATGATATTTACATTTAACCAGATACTCATAGTAAACCTTCCTCTTGATCTTGTTAGAAATCCTTTGATAAAAAAAAATCTTTATATGTGGTTTCTATGGTATGGACTTCTGTTACATCAAATGAATCTCCTTCTGTCCCTTTTGTATCATCTGTCCTGTAAGGGTATAAATCTGTTTCATTAAAAATTGGTGATATTCCAATGTCCTTTGGAAACTCAATCTCATAATCATTCAAAGAAAATTTTCTGAGGGTCTTACATGGTCCTATCTTCTTGATCTTAAACTTGTTATATTTCCTTTTCGTAAATCTCTCTTTCCTCAGGTGTGATAAAACTTGATCTCTTATTTCAAAATGAACCTCTCTTCTTCCCTGGTCTACTCTACTTTTGTATTTTTGGCTGCTATCATGTAGTTGTCCCTTGATCTGATCATGCAATTTATGCATTTCTGCAGCAAAATCTTTTTCTCTTGCACTTCGGAACTCATCTTGTCCCAAATATCTCAACTCTGAAATTCCTCTTGGATGCATTCCATATACTATATGGAATGGGATTTTTCTAGTACTCCTACTTAGTGAATCATTATGTACAAAATCTGTTTGGGGCAGAATTTGATCCCACTTACTGTGATATTCAATGACCAAACTACTCAAAAAAATACCCGATCTTTGATTTACTACCTCATCCTGTCCTTCTGTCTGAGGATGATATGCCAAACTAAAATACAAACTTGTCCCCAACTTCTTCCACAGGGTTCTCCAAAAGTGTCCCACAAATTTGGTTTCTTTGTCTGAAACTATACTTCTTGGCAACCCATGTAATCTCACAATCTCCTTGAAAAATAAAATAGCTATGTGAGGAGCATCATTGGTTTTCTGACATGGTATGAAATTTTCCATCTTTGAAAATCTATCAACCACCACAAATATTGAATCATTTCCCCTCTGGGTTCTTGGAAATCCTAGAACAAAATCCATTCTTATGGCATCCCAAGGCCTATCGGGAATAGGTAATGGTTGATACAATCCAATGTTATGTTGCTTTACTTTGGCATTCTTGCAGATTCTGCATTTGTTCATGAATATATTCACATCAAATCTCATACCTGGCCAATGGTATGAAGAACTCAATTGCGCATATGTTTTATCATGGACAAAATGTCCAACCAAACCTATACTATGTTTTTCCTTTACCAAGTTGTCCCTCATTGAACACTTCGAGATACACAACTGAATTCCTTTGAATACCAATCCATCTTGGATCATAAATTCCATCCACTGATTTTTGTCCCTTAGCAAAGGGTTCTCACATACTTCATAAGCTTCTTTGAAATCTGGATCTTCTTGATACATCTCCTTGAAGTGTTAAAATCCTAATGTCTCCACTTGAAATTATTGCAAGATCAAACATCTCTTGCTCAAATCATCCACAAATTTGTTAGCGCTACCACTAATATGTTTAATAATGAAAGTAAAATTCTGCATGAAATCTACCCATTTGGCATGCCTCTGGTTCAACTTCTCTTGTCTGGTTATGAACTGTAAATCCTAATTTTTTGTATACAAAACAAACTCTTTTGGGATAAGATAATGTCTCCACTTTTTCAAGGCTTTTATTACAACATAAATTTCCTTGTTATATTTGGAATATTTCCTTTTAATATTATTCATCTTCTCATTGAAATAAGCAACAAGCTTATTGTCTTGACTTAGAACTACGCCAATGGCTACTCCACTTGCATCGCATTTGACTTGGAAAGTCTTCTTAAAATCTAGTAGAACTAAAACAAGTTGTTTTTTTATGTTTTCTTTCAAAACCATAAACCCTTTCTCAACTTCTTATTTCCAATTAAAATATCTATGCTCCTTCTTTATAGTGACCAATATGGATGCACAAATACTGTTGAAATTCCTGATGAATTTCCTGTAAAAAATCACCAACCCATGAAAAATCCCTTCTTCGAACACACTTCTTGAAAAAGGCCATTCTATGATTTCCCTCACCTTCTCTAGATCCATCTTCAATTCATTTGAATAGATTACGAACCCCAAATATATGAGTTATGTTTTCATGAAATAACATTTCCTTAAATTTATCAATAGTTGTTCTCGCTGTAACCTCATCAACACCATCTTCAAGTTTATGAGATGCTCCTCTTTAGTCTTATTGAAAACTAGAATGTCATCTAAGTAAACAATTACAAACTTTACTAATAAAATCCTTGAGTGCCTTGTTCTTCAATCTCATAAGCATGCTCGGGGAATTCGTTAAGCCAAATGGAATAATAAGCCACTCATACAATCCTTCATTTGTTTTGAATGTTCTCTTCCATTCATCTCCGTCTCTCATCTTAATATGATGATAACCACTCTTCAATTCTATCTTGGAAAAACAACTAGATCCACTCAAACAATCCATCAAATCATCCATTCTAGGTAAAGGAAATCTATACCTGATGGTTATCTTATTGATGTCTCTTGAATCTATGCACATTCTCCAACCTCCATCCTTATTTGGACTCAACACAGTTGGTACTACGCATGGGCTCAAAGTTTCCCTGATCAAACCTTTATCCAATAATTATTGGACTTGTTTCTTGACCTCTTTATTCTCTTGAGGTGTTAATCTATATGTTTCTTTGTTTGGAAAACTTTCTCCCAGAATAAGGTCAATATGGTGATTGATGCTCCAATGGGTGATAAAGAGTGAGGTAACTCATCCACCACAATATCAACAAACTCATCCAATAACTCTTGGACTTTTACAGGAAAATAATTCATAGAAGTTCTTGTAAGGATGACTCTTGGCTTACCTACAAAAACAAACTGCATCTCTTGTTCTTTCTTGACTTATTTCAAGAGTTTCTCCCCACTCATGAGAAGTATACTAGGACTATCTTCATCTTTGACTCCTTTGTCTTCGATTTGTAGCAACATATTATTACATCCATTCTTCTCAAGGTTATAATTTTTTTTCCTCCCATCATGTATGACATTCCTATCATATTACCACGGTCTTTCCAACACAACATGACAAACATCCATAGGTATGACATCACACAAAACTTCATCTTTATAGCCACCTATTTTAATTTCAACTTTGCATTTCCTACTTACCATGACTTGATGTTATTTCTACAACCACGATACCTTATATGGATTTGGATGTGTAATTGTATCCATCTTTAGCTTTTCCACCATCTCTGTGGATACCAAATTATCAATACTTCCACTGTCTATAATCACCTTGCATACCCTGTCTCTGGTCTTGCAAGTATTTCTGAACAAATTGTTCCTATGGATTGGTTCTCTTACCTCCTTCTCCGTCTTCACGAGAATTTTCCTCATCATGAGTGATCTTCCTTCTTCCACTACTTCTTCTTTCATCTATGTCTCCACATTCTTCCATTGTGCTTCAGAAATGTGAGCTTCTCCAGCTCCTACATTCTTCTTCTCAAGAAATTTCCAAGACGTGCTCCTTGTATTTCCATAGGAATAACACTTTACTTATCCTCCTATGCCTCTTCCTATTCCTATGGGAAAATAATTTCTTCCTCCATAGTGTCCTCCCCTAGAAATTCCTCCTTTTTTATCTCTGACTATGATACTTTCCAGCTTCTCCTATGGGTTTCTGGATTTTTTCTTTGAAAATTCCTCTATCTATTTTAGGACTCTTTCCTCTGCTATGTTGACTTTGTTTGCTCACCAAATTTTCTTCTACCTTCAGCGATACCTAATAAGAATCTTCCACAGTTCTCATTGTCACCATGTTGATCTCATCCTGGATTTCATATCTCAAGCCATTTATATACCTGGAAAAATTTTCTTCACCATTCTTCCTATGTCATACTCTTATGTTCATCTTGTATAATTCTTCAGTGTACTCCTTCACTAACAAACCTTTATGTCTTGGGTTCTGTAACTTTCTAAACATATTTATCTGAAAATATTTGGGTATGAATTTAGCTTTCAACTTTGCTACCATTCTATCCCAATTCTTGATTTTAGACTTACCTTTTCATCTTTTGTTAGCTTGCAATTAGTCCCACCATAATGTTGCATGTCCCTTTAATATGGTCATACCATGCTTCACCTTCTTCTCATCATCAACCTCCTCATAGTCAAAGTACTTATCCAAAGAACTTATCCATTCAAGCAGTTCTTCAACATCCAAATTACCTTCATACATTGGGACTTCCATTTTTTCTCTACCTCCCATTTTTACAATAGCTCTTAGTAGTCACTCCTCTGCTACTTGTTCTCCTGCAATGTCTTCTGCTGCAAACTCTTCAATTTCAGTTTTGATGACACCACCAAAATTAGGTTGTCTCCTCTATATTGTCTCCATGGCATCCAATCTCGCATGAAGTTGTCTCATCTCTTCTCCCATGGTTGCGTTTACCACTGGTCTCTCTCTGTGTCTCCTTGATGTCATTATTCCAAGTTTTCTTTCACACATATCTTAATTGAGTCTCTGATACCACTTGATGCAAACCCCCACAACTCCTAGGGGATTGCATGACCTCTTAGTCTAGGATCGTTCTTACAATGGAGATGAATTAGCTCTTGGGTACTCTCCAAACCCTCAAAAATATAAATCATGGGTCTTTACTCCTTTCCCCATGCGAAAATCAAATTTATGAGGGTCTGAATACTCCAACGGAGTCTTTTGTGTGACCATGGGCCAAAACCGTGGGCCAAATTTAAACTTACCAAAGATTTCAGGACTCCAAGGCTTCAGGCTTTGGGAGCTCCAAAAGTAACACACTACAACTCTTCCGAATGTTGAACCCACAAACATCCGAATGGGGCATATCAAATGGTTGGAGTCTACCTCAAATCAATGGTTGATGCTTTCTCTGGGATTCAGGATTCATATCCTTTCAACATTCAACTTGTGCTTACTCTCAAATTAATGAATTCCTAAATTTGCGAAGGGAAATGGATTGATGGTTCTCATCCCATCTGCAACCAATGGTTATGATTGAATCTGGAACTTTAGGCTTCAGGATTTTTGGTTTCTTCAACTTACAATACCTCTGAACACTGAATTGGTAGAGGATAGATCTACTCTCCACATGTCTCTTTCAACCATCGATCGATATCTACTCTGGAATTCCGGCCTTCAAGAGTTCTCGAGCCACAAGACTTTTCTCCTCTATTCTCTTGGACTGTCAAACTCGTGAAGACTGAGATCTATTGACATGTGTATTCACTATCAATGGTCAAGATGCACTCTGGATTTCAGAGATTTGGGATTCTGGTGTGTTTTTTTGGCCACACTTCAATTCTTCTGAATAGCCGAACTTTGAGACTACTTCTTATCTATGGGAATGTGTCCCCGCTGATGGACAGTCAAGATTTACTTCGGATCCCAGGACTTCAGAAAACTTGTCTCCTTTGCACCTAAGCACAAAAACTATCTGAAATCACGAAGCTTGAAGGACTCTGAGGGTTAAAACCCATGCACCTTATCTATATCTGACTGTCACAAAAGATCTTGGTTCTTCTCGAATGGATCTTGTCCACTTGACCTCCAATCAAAGGAATTCTTCCTTCTGATAACTTAATCTCGTTATCATTTATGAGATTTTATACCTTCAAAGGACTTAGACTTTGGGTGTACACTTTGTGCTACTTCTCCTGATCTTGATATTTTAAATAAATCTCCCACGCACTCCTTGCATTGGCTCACTTTGAGACTTGAAGGTTTTTGGAAAAACCCTCCTGTGCACTCCTTGCGCTCGCCTTCCTGAGAACTTTTTCAACACTTGAATAAGTGTTGGCCTAATAACCGCCTTTCATTGGTCTAATCAAGATTATATACTCCATTTATTATAGGTGCACTCCGTTCACTAACTCTACAAAACTTCACGCTATCTCTTCTGAGCTACTAAGTCAAAAAACAACTTTGCCTTCACACTCCTTGTGTATCACTGTTCACTCCTTGCACTAGGGTTTCCGAAGAGAAACAATTGAAACTTACAGAATATCAAAAATTCATTCATCTAACCATGAAATGGACACAGAGGCATATAAAACACAACAAGAAAATAACACAACATTACCCAATTAACTCATAGATAAGCAGGACTCAAACATGCGAAGAAAATCTTCTCTATTATATTCATTCAGAAAAATATTTACAGTATGTTCTTGTAGTTCTCCACTTCTCTTCTTTAGCAAGATGAACTCTAGCAACAATTACAATATTCTTCAACAACCTCTACAACTCTCTTCAACAACCTCATTTGGGCATAGATTACATATATTTATACATGAGGGGCTTCTCAAGCCTTCCCTCCGGATTACTCTAGGTGATATCATATCAAAATTAAAACATTCACCTACTAAAACTTATTACAATAAATGGGCATTTACAACCCATATATGAGTTGATGTTCAATATCTGTACAATTCTATCTTCTTTAAATAAATTACAATCTTCCGCAATCTCATGCAATGGCTCAAGCCTCCAAACATTAAAAGGTATTTAATTACAATATTTTCAAAATATCAAAATGATGTGCTCCCATTGGGATCAAAACAAATTTAAATGTGCATGCTGGATGTTGAGATATCCTCCACTCAACCTCTTTGAATATTGATGACGATGCTCCTGCGTCAAATAGTCATCAAGGCAAGGGCATGAGCATCAATACATTTATGCACTAGTAAGGAACCAGAAAGGAAACCAATCTAGAGGTGCATAGAGGCCTACCAACACTATAGGAAGAGATCAAGCTAGAGAACCAATCCCATGGAAACACCTACAAAATGAAAAGAAAGATCAAGGTGGCAAGGCAATAGTTGGAGATCATGTTCGTCTTCCATTAGGATGGATGGATGGTCATACTTGGTACCAGTTGGCTACATTTCTTAGTTGATCATATTGTACGGTTTCTTCACGAGTTTCAAGGATGAAACATGTGAAGGGGGATGGAATGTAGTATACCTAGGGAGGTAATATGGGGTACCTAGGGAGGTAACCAATGGGAATGTGGTTATGTATTCTTAGTGGAGGTCATTAAATATAAGGTGGACTAGGTCCACTATATTATTAAATAAGGTCCACTATCATGGTACTTAGATATAACAAATGGGAAATATAATGGTCCAGTATTGAAGAATTTCTAAAGTCCCACAAGTCAGAATGGAAAGAATGCTGGAATTTTTTGTTATTTATTTATTTCAAAGAGGATGCCTCAACATGGATGAAATCATTGGACTATTTCCAGTTGATGAGACTTCCAAATGAAGAATTGGAAAAATTGATTTTAGATAGGTGGTCTCATGTTGGAAAACAAGAAAAAGAGAGAACGAAGGGTTTATTTTCATGTGACAATTCTATATTATAGGTTCATGGTTGTATTCATAAAGAAAATGGCATTGTTTCTATTAACCCTAATTGCCAACAAAATTTTATCAATGTTCAATTGGTTAGTATATTGCAATTTCCTACAAAGCATATTCACAGCACACAAGTTGTTGATAAACATGTTCAATTTTTTAAAGATTTGAAGATCAGTAAGGATAAATATGTGTTGCATTCATATTTTCATGCTACAGATATGGATTATTTGGATATTGTTTTGGGATATCCTTGGATAGAATCAGTGGGTACCATTAATTTTAATCTGAAAAAGAATTTTTTGAAGTTGTGGTACAAGAAAAAGAAAATCACATTGTAGGATGTGTCTCTTAGTAAGAAAGATGGGCCCACGGAGGCCAACAAAGAATTTATTTTCGAGTCCAAAGTTGAATCAGAGGTAGAGTCTATAAAAGGAAATGAATAAAAACCATAGGAAGGACATAATCAAGAATCCAAGGAGATCATTAACTCAAAGGAACAATGTGTTTCATATTTGAAGAAAACATAACATATTCCTACAGTTGTTGTATATCGACATCCACATCATATAGAGAAACAATAGTCATTAAGGAAAGGGTGTGAGCATCAACACATTTATGCACCAGCAAGGAACCAGAAAGGAAACCAATCTAGAGGTGCATGGAGGCCTACCAACACTACATGAAGACATCAGGCTAGAGAACCAATCCCATGGAAACACTGACAAAATGAAAAGAAAGATTAGGGTGGCAAGGAAATAGTTGGACATCATGTTCATCTTCCATTAGGATGGATGGATGGTCATACTTGGTATTAGTTGGATACATTGCTTATTCGATCATATTGTATGGTTTCTTCACGTGTTTCGAGGATGAAACATGTGAAGGGAGATGGAATGTAGTATACATAGGGAGGTAATATGGGGTACCTAGGGAGGTACCCAATGGGAATGTGATTATGTATTATTAGTGGAGGTCATTCAATGTAAGGTGGACTAGGTCCACTATCATGCTACTTAGATATAATAAATAGGTTTTTTAGAAGATTATTTCTCTAGAATGTTCCTAGAAGATATAAAATGATATATAAATAAGTGTAAGCAATGTATTGAAGCATAGTGAAGAATATTGTCATTGTAACAAGAAAGTATTGCTTGAGGAGTGCATTCCTTCCATAATTAATAATATATGGTGTTACCCTACCTCGAGGGTTTTCTCTATTTGTTGTGTTCAGTATTTGGTGAATGGTTTGGATTATTCTTGTTGATATTGTGGGTTTATTTTGAGATTTATCTTCAGATCTATTCAGGTACTTAACAATATGAGTCCCAATTTATAACTAAGATCAAATAAATCAAACAAAAAGAAGGAAAGATCGTCTAGGATTATGACCAATGGTCCAATATTTTGTTATAAAGGATGATGTTCCAGATATAGAATGTGCAACACAAAGAATGGTTCATTGTGGGCTGTGTTGGTGCAAAAGTGTTCAAACCAAGGTCCTTGTTAGGTTACCAACAAAAGGTACCGAATTAGTCTAGAGCATTGGCATTTTCATCTTCCAGGAGGGAAGAAGTCTCACCTGAAGCACAACTGAGACATGAAAGAGAGGGAAGGGTAATGAGAATACTTAGACAGACCTCTAATGCATCAAGGCTCATTGTAATCTTGTACACAGTAGACTAAACTTGTAACAATACTGAGGAATTCTTAACTAGGAAATAAAGAAATAGAGTTGTGGTTCCATTCATAAAGACAAATTTAGGTATATCAGACATAAATATAATAAAGAACAACAACTCATTCATGCATTAAGACTGAATACACAAGATGTAAATTCAAAATTTAGGCCTTTGTTTATATTGATAATACCAAAATCTGATACATTGTCTGTCTGGTTCTCACCCAGATCTTCCTATTAAAAAATACTATAGTATTGGCCGATTACATCAGTGACTCTCGTCACACTATCAAGATTTACAACCAGAATAGTAATAACTCAGAAATAACATGCTATGAAATGATGACATTACAACCCTTTTCTTAACATTTCCCTATTAGCCTATCATTATAAATATCATTAGCTCATTAGAATTAGCATTAGCATTAGCCTTTTACAATCTCATTGGTCTTCTATATATAATCTGATCTCGCTCGTTAAGAACTCAAGATTTCTTTCTTTTCTTGATCTTGCTCCTAATGTTGCGTTGTCCCTTTAACCATTTTATTTTTCTTCCTTTATTGCGTTGTCCAGCTTCTCAACAACATGCGTAGCTTCCATTCTCCAAAATAAAGTTGCAATGTGATGTGCACAACTTCTAACCAACAAAACAAAGGGCCCAACAGGCTCTGACCACAATCCTTCACTTGCCCCAAGTCAAGTCTTCAACTTTTTTGTGGCCTCTGGGTTGTCTTGTTGTTCTTTCTTTCCTTTGGGATCTGAGTTTCTTTCACTTCCATCTTCGGTTGTTTCTGATTTATATTTTTCAAACAAAGGTCCCAACTCAAGTATGATTTCTAGGGCTCTCTTCCTGACCTCTTGAAAGTTATCCACCTTATCCTGCCACTTCCTGGCAAGCAATGAAGTTTCAACAATGAATTTTTGAGTGGTGTTTGTGATGCATTCCTTTCATTTCGATGCAACTAAGGAGTTCCACTCATAGTCAGCAATGGCATTGACTTGATGAATCTGCAGGTATGTTGTCTGAAATACTGGTCGAAACTCATGTAGCTCTTTATTGGCAACTATTTGGGCTCCATATAATGTATTCAATTCATTATCCACTTGTTGGATTTTTTCGAACTTCGCTTGTTGTTCTAGCGGATCCAGGGTGCTGGTTTCTTCTGCATTAAGTGATTGGATCTTTGTGTGCAAATCCTCCAATGTGTGGTTGTGTCTTGAGATGATGCCCATCCAATCAATTGCTTCTCTGAAGATCTTAGTGCACTCGAGAGTCCGTTTGTGCAAGTTTTCTCTTGCATTATTCCCTTCTAAGAAAATCTTATCCATTTGCTCTCAGAGCTTCTTGGGTTGCAAATCAACTTCTTTCTTATTGTCTTGTAGTTGTGCTTCAAGGTTGTCTACTCTCTCTACTAGTTCTAACCAAGTGACCTGAATCAACTCAGTCTTCTCCTCAGGCTCTCTTTTTATGTCGGACTCTGGCAGTTGGGGTACTATCTTCTTGACCATCATCCAGGTCTTTGAAATTTTTTCTTTGACTTTCTCCACCTTCAATTATGACTGGATCCTGGAGTGTTCCTGTTGTGTCTGTTGGGCTTGCGCAACAAGTCCTTCCTCTCTCGAATAATTCTACGTCTCTTTCAGCCTGTTGAATCCTCTACTCTAGGTGTTCAATTGAGGCTTTGATTATTCCTACCAAGTGGGTTGTTGGTATTTGCACGAGCTCACTGGAGGAAGGGGTGGCATGAGTGGGTACTTGAAATTGCAGTCAAAATCCACTGGCCATCGATTGTGTAGAAGGTGTATTCACATATTCTTCTCTTCGGGATGGACTTTTCAATCGGTGTGCAAGTTGAGCCTTCAATTCTGCAAGGAATTGAGGAAAATATTTTGTCTTGGCTAGGCAGAGCTACAATAGCTCCACACATATCTGTGGGTTCTAGAATACTAGTTCTAGTTTCTCTTGCAACGATGTTGCACTCTTCCTTGATGTAGTTTCAGGTTCCATCTGAACCTCATGTGCTTCTTCCTCTATCTGTAACATAATTTATGTGGTTCCTCTTCTATGGATGGTGCTCTCAACATTGAATGTTGAGAGAGGGAACTGAATGATCGGGGCTTGCGATATTGGAAAAATTTGACTCTCTGTTGAAGGTGGAGTGTCCTAAATAGGTACAAATGGAACAAGTGACTGCCTTGAGACTTCAAGGGTCATATCAGTAAGTTATGGTACATGTTCTAGTAGTTAGGGGGGATCCAACTGCATGGGCTCAGGTACAGTGGTTTGGGGTTGGGTGGTCATTTCTTGTGGTGTTGATGGTGGTTATGGGGGTGATGGGGGTTGTTCATTTATTATGGTGATGGATGCAATGGTATTTGGTTTAGGGTCATCCTAGATGTCAATCACTATTTTGTTCGCTCGAGTGGTTTCTCGAGTATGAGGTATGGTCGAGGAGATTGGTTGAGGATTCAGAATATTCACTGGGGAGAGCCCTACCTTGGGTTTCTTAACTAAAAGATATCTAATGAAATCAACAGTGAGGATGTCATTGACATATTTTCTTGATAGCACATCTTCATCCAAAAGTTGCATTAACATTGGAAACGTCCTCTTCTTGTGTTCTAGAGGTTGCATCTTATTTGCCTCTTTTGATTCTGTCTGCATCAAGACATTTTTTTTTTCTTCGTCGAGCTAGATCTCGGCCCTACTCCTTCTTCCTACCCATTTTTCTTCATGAGCTTTGAAGGTAAGAGGTAGTGCATTTCAAACTTGTGTGGATTGCGCTTGACTCCAGTCCATGACATGACTTCTTTTTCAAAGGTCTCCTCATCTAGGTAGAATAGGAACAACCTCGAGTGGAAGTCCTCTAGCTTTATATAACTTGGCCATACGAGAGTGTTATGGCTATTCAAGCTAAAGATGACGTTCCATGTGTTGAGGTTTAGCAACTCTTGTGGTATATGCCATATCTGAGTTGTGTCAATCAACAAATTGTACCACTTTGAGAAAGAGACATTGTTGAATTCCCGGTTCTCTTGGTCCACCCTCAAGTGCCAAGGTTCAAACATATTAGCAAGGTGATCTTTGTCTGCCATTTCCAGTTGTATCCCCATGGGTGGATTCCATTTCCACATGGAGAATTCTATTAAAATTTACCCATACGTGAAGGTCCCTCTTTTATAATGAGCTTCCCACGCGCTACCAGAAGTTCTTCTAACAGATAGTTGCACCAGTTGAATACAACCCCGCTTGCGCAAAAATTAGCTATAGAGAGCGCACCAAGGGTGTATTAACCTTTTTAGTAGGACCGCATGACCTTTCTTTTGATTATATAGCAGGTTGTCTGAACCATTTATGGAATAATTGGTTCAATGTTTGTTGTTTGGCCACCTCTCTCTGTGTGGAACTTCTCATAGAGGCTAATATCGCCTTTCTTTTTCCCGTGCTTGCTCAGGCCATGGAATTATTTGGTGACATCCTCACCCTCAAGATATAAGTCAGTGAATTAGTGGATATCATCCACATGAATTGGATATCTGTGGTTGAGCCATATACTTCTGTCATGTACTCGACTAATTAGGAACTTCGTGAAGCACTCAACCTCACCAATGGTCTCGAAGACCGGTAAGTCTCTAAGGTTCATGATTGTAGAGTTGAAGAGGTTGATAAATTCATTCTTGGGAACAAAATGCATGCTTCCAATGGAATCTGGAGCCATGTCCTAGAACACGTTGATGTTCATCTACGGGAGCAAAACTTGGTCCACCAAATCCAGGTCCAAGAGATTTACTTTCTTTGTCTTTCCCTTTACATCCCTGAAGATCTCGATGTGGGGATCATATGATTCATTTAGGATTTCTCCTTTGGCAGAGAAACTTTGGCCTCATGTTTATCTTGGCATGATAGATATGAAGTGTTTGACTTGTTGGGTAACTTGGGGTCGAATTTGTAATAGGAAAACATAAATCTTGGGGGGTATGTGCAATTGTAGGAAATTCAAAATCTCGCTAACAATAAACAGTGGTGCTTCTCATATATGGACAAAATCTTATTACTAGATAACTTGGATAATTTATGTAAGCACCCATAAAGACACTTATGATTAGGCCATAAACATGATTTTAGGCTTAGGTGTCTGACAGTATGGGTAACGAGGTAGGATCTATCAACTAATATTGGCATTTAATGAATAGAATGACAGGGGCATGGTCGAGCTAAGGTGCTTATATTTTTAATGGATAAGAAGCATGGTTAGGATATCGATGGAATCTGCATGTATCACACATTTATGGCTTAACAGAAAGTTTGACAGGTTACAGTGCTTGTCATAAAGCGTATGAGATGGATGGGTATGTGTGGCACATGGGTTATGATCGAGCTTGGATTTCCCTCCCTCCGATTGTTGGTGCAAGATTGATTAGACTAGGCTCCTTCTTAGGTTACCAAAAAAAGGTACCGTGTAGTCTAGAGCATTGGAATTTTCATCTCCTCTGAGGAGAAGAAGTCTCACCCAAATCACTATTGAGACAAAAGGATAGGGAAGGGCAAGAATAATACTTAGAAGGGTTCACAGAACCATCAAGATTCATCCTGATCTTGTGCAAGAAATCTAACTATAGATCATATATGAACTAATATATGTAATAAATGAAGCTACTTATGTTGCAAAAAAAAATTCAAACATAGAGACATCATGTGGAACTTATGAACCATAAAGAAGTAATGTAAAGATACAATGCATAAGCATAAACACAGAAAGACACAACATATTTGAAATTTTGGATCCTTCTTCATATATTGTCTTCGGGTATTTCTCAGTTACAATATCAGAGATACAAGGTAGTGCTCTATTACAAACTCCTAGCTATAGACTCATGTCACAGAGATCTAATTCCAAAAATGGTGTACAGATTACATTACAGACTCGAAATCTGAATTCTCATCAGTAAACAACAACTATGACCAAAATTAACACTTGAGATACTAACCAACCAACACTTTTACAATTATATTGATCCCTATATATAATATAACTCATGTCTTATGGCTTTGGCTTGCATACTTTCTTGTTATGTTACAACTGCTTCTTCTTTGCTGGAATTGCATTATCCTTTGCACAACTGATTTCTATTACTTTGCCTTGCTATGTTGTCCATCTTCTTTTGTAGCTTGCACAAATCGTACTAGACCAAAAGTGGGATTGTATTCCTTCTTGTGAAACTTCTTATCCAAAAATAAAGGGCCCAACAGGCTTCGAGCACAAACCTTGACTCATCCTCGAGTCAAGTACTCAACTCTTTTACAGCTTCCAGGAGAAACTATTGTTTCCCCTTGTGCTCCTTTCCTCTTTATTTTTATCTTCTAGTTGCACTTTCTCTTATTCTCCCTCTTCAAACAAAGTCCCAACTCTGTGACCAACTCCAAGGCCCGCTTCTTCAATTCTTGAAATCTTCCAAGTTTGTCCTGCCACTTCCAAGAAAGGAGTGAGGCCTCTGCCACAAACTATTGGGTTGCATCTGTAATACAACACTTCGTCTTGGATGCGACCAACGAGTTCCATTCAGAATTAGTCATTGCATCGGCTTGATGCATCTTTATATAAATTGTCTGAATGACAGGCCATAATTCACGCAGCTCCTTCTTAGCTATGAATTTCACCTCAAATAGGGCATTCAACTCATTATACACTTGTTGGATCTGGTCAAACTTTTGTTGTTTCTACAAAAAATCCATCATAGCCGCAAATTCTTCATTCAAAACCTAGATTCTAGTGCGCACATCCTCCAAGCTCTGGTTGGGTCTCGCGATGATGCCCATCCAATTGTTGACTTACCTAAAAATATTTGTGCACTCATTTGTTCACTTATGTAGTGCTGCTCAAGAATTGTTTCCTTCCAACACTATCTTCTCCATATGTTCCTGCAAATTTCGAGTTTGTTGCTCTGCTTCTTGTTGAGTTTGCTGCAACTGCACTTCCATATGCTCAGCATGAATGGCCAATTGTGACCATGCTCCTTGGAGCATATCAATTTGATGCTCCGACTCTCCTACATCACTGGATTTGGGTAGTCGGGGTGCGACCTTCCGAATATTCAGCGGGGCCTCAGGAATCCTTTCTTGGACTCTTTCCAGTCTGTGCTCAACCTAGACCTTTGCATGTTCCTCTTATTTTCTATATTCTTACGTAAGGAACATTTCCTCCCTTGCAAACTTGACAGACCTCTTGGCCTGCTAGAGCCTCTGCTCCACTTGATCAGTTGATGATCTGGTCATTCCAACCAAGTGTGTTGCTAGCCATTTGGAAATGTTAGTAGAATACAATGTTGTTTCGCTGGGTTCTCGGGTCTACAGTGGAAGTCCACTATTCATTGAGTGTTCTGAAGGATTCTCTACCTCCTCCTCCCCTTTGGATGGTCCTGGTGAAAGACTCAACCTTAACATTGATGGTAAGAGTGTCAGAACCTCTGTTCTGGCTAGGAAGAGATGAAGCAACTATGTGCACTGCTGAGGGTTCTAGAGAACCAGATCCATATTTTCCTATGCGGATGTGATGCTCTACCCAAAGGTTGACTCTAGTTCCTTCTGAACCTCAGGTAGCTCCTTATCTTAACTTGCATATGCTTCCATAGTTGTGCTTCCCTCGGAACCCTCAACCTTGCTCGTTGAGTAAATTTGTTGGGGCCTTTGAGCTTACGGCTCCTCTATCGTTTGAGTGTCCTTTTTATGCACAAAAGGCATAATCCGCTGGTCCTGGGTGTCCAGGTTTGAACCTTTCAACTACTGTCGTTGCTACGGTACTTTTCAATTTGGACCAGAAAATTATGGTCTCTACTCAGGCAATTCTGGGCTTATTTTTAGGACTTCTGACTCTGGTTTTTCTAGGGGATCGAGATGCATTGGATCTATATAAATGGTTTTGGGTGGACTGGTGGTTTTTTGGGTTGGCAACTGAGGTTGTGGTGGTGATGGAGGGTTCTCAATGATGATGGTGGATGGAAGGGTGTCAGGCTTAGGGTCATCCTAAATATGGATGACTGGGGTTGCTTGGACCATTGAGAAAGTGCGGGGAATGATATATGAAAGGGGTTAGGGGTTCATAACTTTACTTATCAAGACCCCAGTTCTAAACTTCTTCACCAGTAGTTCTGTAATGAACGCAACACTTAGGATCTCATTTACATCCTTACCTATCAACTGTCTTGCTCTGGCAGCTACAAGAAGATTGACAGTGTTATGTTCTTTCACTCCTCAGAGTCTGTTTATGTTGAAGCTTCTTTCTTCGATGCCTCCGAGCCTGAGCTCGGTCCTACCCCTACTTCTTTGTCTTTCTTCTTCAGCAGCTCTATAGGAAAATTATAGTGCATCCCCGACTTGCGTGGGTTACATTTAACTCTTGTCCATGACATTACCTCTTTGTCAAAGGCATCCTCATATAAATAGAATGGAATAATACTTGAGTGTAGTTCCTCCCTTTTGGAATGCCTCGACCATACAAATGTATGGTGTTGGTTCACACTGAAAGTGATGTTCCTCATGTTTCATTTGAGGAGCTCCTACAGAATGTGCAACCTTTGAGTTGCATCGACCTGTTATACCACTTGGAAAATGTCATATTGTTGAAGGCTATGTTCTTCGAGTCTGACCTAGAATGCTAGGGCTCAAACATATTCACAAGGCACCCCTTTTCTTCTAGCACCAACAGTCTTCCAATGGATGGCGTCCACTTAACCATTGTGAATGCCAGCAATAGGTATCCGTATGTGAAGGTGCCTCCCTTCTCTTGATCTTCCTCACAAGCCACAAATAGCTCCTCCAGTAGGTAATTGTAACAATTGAATACAACACCATTGGTGCAAAAATCAACCACTGATAATGCATCCAACGTGCGTTCTCCCTTGTAATATGACCTCATAACCTTGTTGGCTATGATGTAGCGGCTAGTCCTGACTTTCTCTGGTAGTATCAGATCAATTTTGACTGTACGCCCCCCCCTCTATGTGTGGAACCTTTCATAGATGTTGGGCTCCCATTTCTTTTTTTCGTGCTTACTAGGACCCTGGAATCCTTTAGATGCATCCTCACCCTCAAGGGACAGTCCAGTAAGCTAATGGATGTCATCAGTGTGGAATGGATACTGCCTATCCAACTAGAGACTTCGTTCATGCACCCTGTTGATCAATAATTTGGTGCACCACGCAACATCACTAGTGGTACCAAGAACTAGTAGATCTCTGAGGTTCATGATAGTTGACTTGAATAGGTTGATAAATTCAGACCTTGGCAAGAACTGCATGCCTCCCAACTTATCTGGAGCGATACTCTGGAAGACGTCTATGTTCATCTGGGGGAATGAAATGGATCTATTAAGTCAAGATAAAGGAGCTTGACCTGCTCCACCTTCCCCTTGAGATCACCAATGACCTCAACTCGAGGGTCATAGGTCTCATCTGGTACTGCATTTTTGGACATGGCACCTCGACTTCTTGTATCTCTCGGCATTGTGGGTTCTAGATATGATCAAATTCCATGATGAAACAAGGATTTGGTGGTCACAACTATGGGTTTCATGGATTGCACAAGCTTGCTCACTCTTCATAATTCGAAAATCACTAAGTTCTTTCTTAGAACAATGAATTCTACGATGAATTGTTAGAGCCTTATACTTGAGCTTAGTTGTTAATTTCACTAATAATTGTTGTTCATCATGACCCTATGGATGCAACTTGGATCTGATTTATTCGATGGGATGGGTTAACGGGGTAAATCCGATTGGACGATTCTAGCATTTACTGTGCAAGTTGGACAGGGAGGTGGTCAATTTTAGACCTTTCCATTTGATGGATGGGAATCCCGACGTGAATATCAATGTCATATTCACGTATTACGACTTTATGGCTTATCTGAATTCATACAAGGTACCATAATAGAAATAAAGGTTGTGACTAGACTGGGTTCGTGTGGCACATGGACTCAAATTGCGTTCGGATTCATTCTCCCTCCGACAAAAAAGGGTTCCCCATCATATTAATGACTTTCATTAATGGGTTCTTTACGCTTATGATATTGCACTACTAAGTAAGTAGTTATACATCAAACAACACTTAAAAAGAAAAAGAAATGAACTACATGTTGCGGCGCAACACTGCACACATCGAATTTATTAACTAAATTTACAAAAATTGCCAATTATACATGCTCCTTCAGACTAGATAAATAGTCCTTTTAGCTCAGTTCTGAGACATATAGGGTTTTAGGTGAGTGTCATTCACCCATCCTAGCCACAACATACCATCCAGTTGTGCGAGTATGACTGCTCCTGAAGGTCGGATATCCGCAACTATAAATGGTCCCAACCAATGCATGCAAAACTTGCTAGGATGCTTCTGGTACCAGCTGTAATAGAGTAGGACCTTATCTCCTTACCCAAATACTTTATTCTTAATGTGTTTTTCATGCCAATATTTTTTCCTTGCTTTCTCAATCGATTGATGGAAGTCGACTAAAAAAATGGTCTCTTCGAGTTCCTGTAACTCCATGAGTCTCTGCGCAATTGATTCTTCCTCCAATATATGGGTGATTTGTGCAATGTACAAACTCGAAGTGATGAATTCTACAGGCACCACCACCTCTTTCCCATAAATTAGCTGAAATGGTGTGTACTTGTGGAGTTTATTTGTGGTTGTCCTGTAAGCCCACAGTATTGTTGGAACTATGTCATCCCAATATTCCTGGTTTGCGCAATAGATCTTTGTTAACCCTCTCTCCCGAATCTTGTTGAACACTTCTATTGTTCCATTGTCTTGTAGGTGGTAGGGGATGATTTTGTGATGTTGGATCAAGAACTCTGTTGTAATATTTTCTATAGTGCTACTAATAAAATGAGCTCTATGATCACTGGTTAGACTCCTAGGACATCCAAATTGAGTGATAATATTCTAAAAAATGAACCTAGCAGCAGTATCGGTCGATCAGTCTTGAAAAACAGTTGCCTCAGCCCACCATGTAAGGTAGTCATTTGCGGTAATAATGTATCTATTATTTGAATGCTTAGTTGTGGGGTTGATCAGTCCAATGAAGTCAACCACCCACTTCTCAAATTCCTGTAGAGCTCGAACTAGTTGAAGTGGTAATTCATATTTTCGTGATGGCTAACCCACTCATTGACAAACATCACATGATATAGCATATACCTTTGCACCCTTGAAGAGCATTTCCCACCATAGTCCAGCTTGGAGGACTTTCTGCGCAGTGGCCTTTCCTCCTATATGACCTCCCACAACTTTGTTGTGGCACTCCCATAGTATATCCTACCTTTTATGATCCAAGACACATCTCCTAAGGATACTATATAGTCCCAATTTATACAATTTCCCTACAATTAACTAGTAGTCTGATACTCTAAACACTATATGGTGTTTTTGGGTTGTGAAATATGTTTCTGGGTAGGATCTTGTACTTAAGAAGACTGTTATGTCCTCCAGGTACTTTGGTATGGCCTCAACCTAGAACAGATCTGCATCTGGGATCTAATCATCAACTGCTCTACCACTTTCCCCTGAATCTAATCTAGACAGGAAATCATGTCCTATGTTTCATTTTCCAGGATTAATAATTACTTCAAAAGAGAATTCTTGAAATAGTAGCAACCATCTACAAATTATCTGTTCCAACACAGGTTTGTTAACTAGATATTTCAATGCAGAATGATCAATAAAGAACTTAAAATGAGAGCCTAAAAAATAATTTCTAAATTTATGCAAAGCATAAATCATGGCTAAACCCTCCCTTTCTATTGTTGTGTAGTTGCACTCATCTTGTGACAACTTACTGCTCACAAAATAGATAGGATGATCCATGGCGCCATCTCCAGGTTGCACTAAGATAGCTCCTAAGGAAATACCTAAAGCATATACGTGGACGTGAAATTCATTTTCCCAGTTTGGGAATATCATAATCGTTTTTGTGTTGATCTTCTCCTTTAGGTTCTAGAACGCTTTATCACATTCTGGAGTCCAGTGGAACATTTTGTCCTTTTTCAATAGATTTTCCAGAGGTGCAATAATGTTTTCATATCTTCTGATGAACCTATGATAGTACCCTATGTGTTCCAGCGTGGACCGCAACTACTTAGAACTCGTAGGTGGTGGCATGTTCACAATCACTGCAACTTTGGCTAGGTCTACTAGTACTCCCTCTCGGCATACTATGTGGCCCAACAATTTTCTATGTGGTACACCGAAGATACACTTTCTGTGATTCAATTATATCTACAATTCTCTGCATCTGTCAAACATCAGACATAAGAGCGCTACATGTTCCTTGAGAAAACTATATATTGTCCAATCATCCATATAAACTTCTATTAAATTGTGAATAAACTCTCTGAAAGATGCTATTACAATTCTGGAGAAAACTACAGAGGAATTCTTTAAGCCAAATGGCATCACATTGTATGCAAAAGACCCCCATTCTATTATGAATGTGGTCTTCTTTTTTTCCTCTTCGTCACTCCTTACTTGGTGGTGCCCTGAAAATCCATCTGTAAATGAGTACGCTTCTTTCCCTGCAACCTATTCTAGTACCTCATCAGTAAAAGGTGTTGGAAAAGGGTCATGCACATAGGAAGAGTTAAGGATTCTATAGTCTACATAGACCACGATATCCTATGTTCCTTTCTTTCTTTGAATGACTATTGGGCTGACCCATTCTACTTCTTCCACTAAAAAAATAAGTCCACGTTCCAACATCTTGTCTATCTCCTTCTTAACCTTCTATTTTACTCTAGGGTTAAGGCAGTATGGTCTATACCTCATAGGCTTTTATCCTGGTTTCAAGTCAATTTTCATTTCTCCCATAACTCCTTTGATCCCCTTTAACTCTAAAAATGTCTTTAGGAACAAATCCTCATATTCCCACAACAAACTCTGTATTTCTTGAATAGTTTTCTCATCCCAGTTATCTCCCACCATAGTTGTCTTAGGTTTCTTTGTGGTCCCTATATTGACTTTACGCAACTTCAATGGGTGATTATATGAACTGGCAGTCTGACTGGGTATGATGTTCTGGATTTCTTTGTTCCCTTCTATCTCTTTAATGGATAGGTTTCTTAATTCCTCTAAATCATCTAGGATTTTTGAATCCCTGGAAATATTATAGCATTCTATAGGCTTCTTGTCTAAGGTTAGTTGAATATTAGTCTAAAGTTATCGGCTATGTTTTTCACATACCACTAGGTTTGGTTTCTGATTACTATTATCTGTAAAAAAAAATACTTTAATTCTCTATAGGACTACTGCAAGCTCAGGGTACTTACTTGTAAACAAGAAGTCCTTGCAAAAGTGATTTTGAAACATTTTCCAGTTGTTGGTCTGTCTTCTGTTTTCTTCATGTATGAACCAATATTTTGGGATTGGACCTAGTGAGTGGGGAAATATCTAAACCCAGAAACAAGAGGGTATTTCCGTAACTTGCCACTATGTCACGCATTGTTCAATATGTGCTCTAGGATCATCTTCTCCATTGAACAGTTATGCAACTTGGAAATCCCTCTACATCTCTGATTCCATCTACTCCTTATCTTGAAACCTATATTTTATGGCTCGTTTCACATCATCCCAATTTTTGAGTAAGGCTTTATTATTGGCCCAACAGATGGTACTAAGATCCTTTGACCCTCTTCTACCTTTTCTTCCATGCTGAGCGAAAAACTATCAAGTCCTGAGGTACCATCATATACTGGGTAATCTCTGACCTCAGTCCCAACCCATCTAGTTTCCCTAACAGTTGTGCATCTCCTTGAGAATATATCATATGATCATTGTTGCCAACTGTCAAATTATAGTTATGAATCTTCATCCACTGATTGTATACTCCTCCAACTTATCAATCCATTAGCAGTAGGATTTATGTAATATTCTCTTGTTCCTGTTGTTACAGTGTACAACTGATCCAAGTATTCTCCCTCCATATTGTTTTTTTTGGCTACGTATATCTAGGACCTACATATGGGTCCAAGGGTTGAACTACCTTGATTCCATCTGCCTCAAATGTCATGGTGTCTTTATTTAGGTCGATCACTGCATAGTTTTCATAGGCCCAATGAATCCCAAGTAGTGCAGGGTAAGTGTCCTTATCCCCCATTATCTCAATCACCTCAAAGTCAACTATAGTT
>ML816718.1:96799-109021 GCA_009831015.1 Picea engelmannii | reverse complement strand
CTTTACGATGAAATGTACATAACCCTCATGCTAGGGCCGCCCATAGTTACAGTTTGGTCAATTATTTAACACAATCCCCTGTAACCATGTCTATGTTGGAGGTCCTCCAAACCTATCCATCATAATTCAATTCCTTTCTTTCTTCCTTGGGGGCATTCGACCTAGCTGATACTTGACTCATCACCTTTGATTTAGATAGCGAAGAACCACGCCTCCCCGCTCTGATAGCTTTTCAGATACCAATTAAGATTCGAAACATCACAGTTCATTGGTGCATCATCGATGAAGTTGTATCCACATGCATAATGTCAAAAGTAGTATGGCATAAACTCGTCTCACCTGAGCTAGTACCATCTTCCATCACCCTGAGAGATTATGATGGTCAACCATCATCCCCTACAGGACTATTCCAAAATGTCCCTATAAAACTTGGGGGAAAAAACATCCCGATTGACATTGAATTTTTCGATGCCCCACTTGATTACAATATCTTGTTCGGATGTAGCTACATGTATGATATTAAGGCGATAGCCTCATTTGTGTTTCATACGATGATGTTTCCCCATAACGGGAAAATCGTCACCATCGACCAACTTACACATTATGAGCCTAATCATTCCGCCAACAACCAACTTACACATTACGAGCCTAATCATTCTGCCAACATTGATAACACCCTCCCCCTTGTGTGCACTAGCTCAGATTCTTTTTCAATCATCGACATTGGTCTTGGCATATTCAAGGACCCATCCTTGTTAGGGACTTATAATGGAGAACCACCTCTCCTAAACCCTTCTATTTCAACACAAGTGTGTGTATTTTCCTCTAATAGAACATATATCATAGACAATTATCCTCTCATTGAGTCCCCTCCCCACATTGAAGTTCCACCAGTTGACGAACTACTAACTTAGGAATTCCTTGAAAACACCATCGACCCACTTGTCCCAGATTCCCCCCCCCCTTCCAATGGAAAATCTTGGTTTGGGAAACAGTCCCCCAAGCCATTACCCAAATCCCTTTTTTCTACCCCCCACCTGGAGTCCAAGCATTCGAGGTAGTTTCTACCCTCACCCTTCCCAACATCATTATTTCCATCCATGTATGGTATCTCCATCTACCCTCCATGGTTCCTACACCATATCTATCTCCTCAGACAAAGGGATTACCGATGCAGATCCCATCACATACTCCTACCATACCACCCCCACCCCCAACTAGCAACAACACCACCACGACCAGGGGAAGAAGAAGGAAGAACGATCCGATATCTCCACTCCCTCCCCGATCTCAACCTCCTTACGCACTATGTGAAAGAGAAGGACACCCAACTAACCGATGTCCTACTCTTCTCAAGTTACGCAATCTTATCCAACTCCCCAAAGAAACCCCATTGCTTACCACTCCACCAAGTACCTCTATTGCTACTACGGAGTCCTCAACCAAACACAATAAAGGGTTACGAACCAATTTATCTTGTGCCATATGCTCAAAATATGGCCATTACACTCATCATTTCCCATCTCTACCTCAATTCCGCCAAACATTAGCCGTAGTATGCCACACATCCATGCCTGAGCCCTCTCAAGCTCTCCCTACTGCTACTCGCATTACTAACATCATTATATTTCTTTGTTAGTATCCGTGCGAATGAGATACCATCCACAATATCATGACATTTGGTTTATGTCAAGTGAGCCATCACACCCTGTACCTAATATCCTTTCTACATCCTCATCCCTTGAGAACAATAACACCTTCTCGATGACAGTTCCCCCTACCATCTCCTAGGATCCCCTATATTCTATCATTTTCCACTGTGACAAAGATATCTTGGAGGAAATGACTACCCCTAATTTCCCATGGAATGTGCTCCATCATTGATCACTTTTCCTCTCACAAGAGGTCGTTCACCCTTCTACCCAAGCCTCCCTATGCGTAATTAAAACCAAGGATTTTATTCCTCCGGGGCATGTTTAATGGTTCAAAAACCCTATTCTTTCCCCCGATTCTTTTGAGGAAGGAAACATGGCCAAAATCTCCCCCACAGTCAAAATTTACATTTCCATTAAACCAGGCATCGTAGAAGAGATCACCATTGGTGTTGCATGCTCCCCTGAACAAATCATTACTTACAAATCTCTCTTTTAGGAATACTGAGATATTTTTTTCTAGTCATATATAGATATTCCTGGCCTCGATCCTTCTATCATTTGAACATAGAATCGACACACGACCAAATATCTCCCCTTTTTTCCAAAATAAACGCCCCCTACACCCAACCAATAGTTGTGGCTATCAAAGCCGAAATTGACAAGTTACGCATAGATGGGTTCATTTACCCCATTGTGTACACTTCTTGGGTCTCCAACCCCATCCCCGTTGTTGTAACCTAGGTCTGCACCCCTACCTCTCCTCTCTCCTTTCCCAATGCCTTCATTGAATTTGTCCTTTTCAAGTTGATTAAGTCAGTTTCCCATTACTGAGTGACTTGGTTCTTATTCGTTTCTTTCTTGATTGATTCTTTGCACATTTTGTTTCTATTCTTTCTTGAAGGATAATTACATGACGTATTTGGTTCATAATTCTTGTAATCATGTTTTCCATTGATTGAGATCACCGCAGGTCAACCAAGCCTTTTCTCTATGCACAGGAAACGCCCGTGGACAAATGCAGCAATCCAGAGCAGTCAATTTCTTACTCTGATTGTGGGAACAAACATGTTAACTTTCGATGGTAGTGATCCATCAGGCCAATCAGATGGATATTTTTCATGTATTCAAAGTGTCGAAATCATGTGAGGTTTAACATCAAGAGAGAACCCACAAAGTACAATAATTACCCAAAGTCCTGAAGTGAATATGGACCGTCCATTAGAAAGGACACGTGGAGACAAATCATTCACTTCGATGATTTTCCTCCAGGATATTTCCAAGAACAACATTTGAAACTCTCGAAGCTCGAACTCCCAAAATGAATCTAGACTGTCCATAAGAAAGGAAACATGGCGATATATCTCTCTCTTTTTATATATGACATGAGGCCACCATGTCACTTCACAACCACGTCACTCTGGGAGGAAACGAGAAGACCTGAGTAAGTAAATGACTCCCGAAGTCCTAAAGTGAATCTGGACCGTCCACCAACAAGGACATGTGGAGGCAGATCATTCATTTCGAAGACTTAGTACTTCAGGAGATTTCCAAGAATGACATTCGTAAGCTCCCGAAGCCCAAACACCTGAAGTCCCAAAGTGAATATGGATGGTTCATCAGTAAGGACATGTGGAGGTAGATCATTCAATTCGGTCATTTTACTCCAGGAGATTTCCAAGCACAACAGTAGAAAATTCCCAAAGCCCAAACTCCCAAAGTGAATCTGGACCATTGATCTCAAATCAATAAGAACCGTTGATCCTTGTAGTAGGTAAATATCACTCGGATCATATATCACAATCCAATCGATGGCCACAATTCATTGCGGGGACGTAAAATTCTTAGACGTTAATTTTCTAGAGCAGTCCCGCAATTGGAACCATGGTATTGTTGGAAGGGTATGTGGCATTTTGTGGGGGATTGTGGGCCCAAAGGCAGTGTGGACCCAACCCACCTTTGAAAACTTCCAAAATCACATGACTAAATGACATCATGTCACCACATAACCTCCACATCACCTCCACTCACCTTCACCACGTCACCTCTACTCACCTCCACTTCATCTACATCTATGAAATCCACCTCCACACATCATGTCCTCCTATTGGACGTTCACCTCCACGTATTCCTGTTCACGACCAGGTCATCATATTGAAAATGAGGAGAAGGGTCAGTTACATCTGAGATAGGGTGTGCTTAAGATTTTGAAAGCTCAGACACAGACAAAGAGTTAAGTCTAAGTCACAGGTTGACACAGATTGGTTCCGAAACACTTCAACATACTACCTCTTCTTCAAGCAGAGATCTTCTCATGCAACCAGTCATCTCCAGTGGCCTCCAACAGCTCGCAGACATTCCATTACTCAACACAGAGTTTTTTTCTATCACTCTAAGGCCTATTTTCTACCAATCTAGTTCCTCCAGTGCATGCATCAGTTCTATCCCATAGACAATAGTATTTTTTAGTTGATTAATTCCAACATTTTCTTAGATTAGATACAAGAGTGGTATTATGTGTGTGATAAGATTCACTCTTGTTGATAACACTCTTTTTTATTAATTCAAGTGTCATAGTTAAGTTAATAATTTGTTTTACAAATAATTACCTAAATTTAGGTCTCAGTCCCCTAAGGACGAGAACCTCTGCAACTCTGTTAAATAAGGGGTCTTTGAATGTTTTGAGGGTCGTATTTTTTGGGAAAGGATAGAATTACATCATAATGGTTGGACCCATTCTATGCATGGATTAAATCTTTGTACCTAGTGAACATATTCTTTATGACAATGTTTCTTCAAGTCCCCCTCTCGAGTAAAGGTCATGGAAAGCTTTCTCTATTTGTTTGAGCCTCCTTTGTACGGCGGGGGAGTGCACTTGTCTTGTGGGGTGGTAGGGTTGTTGTCGTTTGCGGTGTTTTGTGCATTGTGGGATTTTCCATTCATCGCATGGACACCTTGTCCAGCGAAGTGGGGGTTCATTGGTAATGTGAGAAATGACCCTCGGAAACGAATATCTCAGCTCTTGTCACAATGAAGAATGTAGTGAAATGTGATACTTAGTGTGAATTGCAAAATCCCATGAATCATCGAGAATTTTCATATGTTTTTATCTTATCTTGAATGTAATTTTTGATTTGTGCAAAGTACATGTCATTTCCTTTCAACTATTGTGTAACTTGTCTTTATTTATACGCAACCTGTGAAAATAGCTAATGCTTGGTGAAGATTTTTTTTTATCGCAACTTGAAGGAGTAATTGTGTCTTGATACATGTTTACTGTATTGAAATGATATTTTAAGTATTGAACTTCTTGCAACAGATTATTCATTGAGTAGTTTGTTGTTTCCCTTTGTTTTCTTTTATTTCATTGGTCTATCATTAGTGTGCCACCAGCCAAGGAGGACCCTCATCCATATATTTTTTTCAGCCCAACCTTGCTTTTTTCTAGATAGAATAACCCTCTCACAAACCAATAAAAATTAAAATAATCGACCATTCTAAACTAATAGGTGGCCTAGCTTTTTCCTTTAGCAGTCAGGTGCATACCTTAGGACCAACATCTTCTAGCATCGTTGTTGGGGAATAGAGTTACGAAATATATTTCCTTCGTAGAACGAAAATTGATCAGATATGACCCTTGATGGGGAACAAAGATCAGACATAGACAGACTTCCATCTTTCACCTAGTGAATTCACTGAGTAACATTTAAAGAAGAAATATTGGTGCCCGAAAAAGGATTCAACAGACCCCAATATGAAAACTACAAAGCCAAGAAGGCTCATTCTAACCCTGAGAATAACACAGTAGTCTCTGAGCTAGAAAGGAAACTAAGAAAATCCATTGTATCTCAGAGATATACTTACCCCCCCAAGGGTAAAGATGCACATAAAGAGCCTGTGTCTAATCACAATCACAAGCAGCTTTAATTTGATAGCCCTGAGAATCATAATTCCAGAGGGGCTCAGACATATTCAACTCCTAATTCCACTTCAGTATCCAGTCTTGCATCCACCTGTGTATCTCCCATAAATTTGCAGATTCCTATTATTCAAGCCATGGTCGTTAACAGGATGGATGCCATAATTGTTGCCAGATATGCACCCCTAGTTCTTCCCATATCCTTGCATGACTTCCTAGCCACAGATTACATGAAATATTTACCAATATGTAATGGGTAAGGTGAGGTATTTGTTGAGGAACATATGGTAGTGTTTTATATCTTTGCAGACAACTTTAGCATTGATTATGAAGATGTGTGGATGAGGCTGTTTGTACAGAGTCTAGATGGGGAAGTAAGAAAATGGTTCAGAGGTCTTCCTCCATCTTCCATTGTAGATATTGAGGCATTATATGAAACTTTCATAAATAAATGGGGACATAGGAGATATTACCTTTACTACATCACTAATTTTGGGGCCCTGAAGAGAAATAATGATGAATCTATTTCAGATTTCATCAAGAGATCCAATAAGATGTATGGTAGAATCCCAAATGAAATAAAATCAATTGAAGCCTCTACCAATATCACTTATGCTAATTAATTTGATTCAAAATTCTCCCTCCTCCTAAGAGAGAGAATATCAACCACACTATTGTCAAAAAAACTAAGATTGAGGAGATAGGTGCAGACAATGATGTTGTGGATGAGACTATTGTGTTTTTCAATGAAACATATTATTATACTAGTCACTTAACACACCAAGAATATGAGGTAGCACAATTGTCAAATCAAATTGATGATCATATAGGAGAGGAGGGAGTTATTCAAGGTCAACCCAAGAAGAAATACAATTTAAGGATGAGAAATGATGCTTCCAAAGCCACTACCTCTGATCAAAGAAAACAAGTTGAAACTCCTCCCAAGTCAAGGCCAAATAAAGGTATGTCCTCTAAAACTTATCAAATTCCTCCATTGAAACCTGTTGTCCCTAAAATAAAGGAAGATGATAATCCTCCAACCTCTTTCATCTTGGAACATGAGTTGAGAAAAATTAAGATCCCCGTGCCTTTGAAAAATTGTTAAAAAATGAACGTTTCAAAAAATCCATCATGAAATTTATGCATCCAACTCCTCCTAGTGTATCTTCTAATGTCATTAGTATGTAGTATGAAAAACCAACATTGAGGATGGATATAATTCTTCTCCTCCTTTCTATAAATCTTTGAATTCCCATGATAAGATCTTGCATAAATGTCTTATGAACTCAGGAGCCTCTCACAATGTCATGCCCAAAGTTGTTATGGAAGAACTAGGTCTGGATATTACCAAGCCTTACCAAGACCTGTACTCCTTTGATTCTAAGAAATTAAAATGTCTGGGATTGATAAAGGATATGGTGGTTTCTCTAGCATAATTATCCATGAAGAGTGTAGTGATGAACATTTTTGTAGCAAACATTCCCCTAAAGTTTGGCATGATTTTATCCATAACTTGGGCTAAGAAGGTTGGAGGATCATTACAAATGGACCTCACTTATTCCACCATTCATGTGTTTGGAGGTGAACATAGGAGGCTATACAGAGAGGTAATATTATCCTACATAGTCAGTGATCATCAGAACCCAAGCAATCACCCCATTTATGTTGTTGAGGATGAGATTGGTTCATCTATTTTTCATTTAAATGATGATGAACCTGAAATATCAGTTAGCCAACACAAAGATTAGCCATTGACAGGTTAGAAAAACAAGGTATGGAAGATGTGTTTCGATGGATCTTCATCAAGGGAAGGATCAGGTGCAAGTATTCTCTTTATTTCCCCTTCAGAAGAAGTGATAACCCTATCTTATAAGTTGGAGTTTGAAACTACTAATAATATAGTTGAATATGAAGCTCTGGTATTGGGATTGAGGGCTGCCAAACACATGGCCATTGAGTGTTTAGAAGTTTTTGGTGATTCTGAGTTGGTCATCAATCAAGTGAGGAACATATATCAAACTAAGAAACAAAGGCTCAAGCAATACAGAAATGAGGTATGGGATCTGATCGATAATTTCTTTCTAACATTTAACATTTCCTTCATTCCCAGAGAACAAAATCAGAAGGTCGAATCTTTGGCTTTAGATACCAGCACTTTTAGGCCTCCCATTGGCCTAAATATCAAATATCAAGTGGAGATCAGACATAGAACAACCATACCAGACAACATAAAGCACTAGAAATTCTTTAGTGATGATCTGGAGATACAAATATTTCTTCACACAATTGATGAATTCTCCAACATCTCAATTGATAAAGAAATTCAAGAAGGTGAAAATGAAAAATGAGAAGATCAACAAGAATCTCATTTGCTGAAGATAATTGTTGGTCATGATATTGTGGAGCAGAAAACTAATCACATCCCAAGAGGACTAGTTCCATTGGAAAGGTTGTTTAATAGTAATGATGTTTACAAAGGAGCTTCCATGAGGAATCAAGAAGAAGAGATAACAGATTGAAATATTGGGACCACTGAGAATCCCAATATCATCAAGCTATCTAAAGCAATAGCTGCAGAACAAAAAGACATGTATGTCAGTCTCATTAAAAATTGTGTTGATACTTTTGCATGGTCCTATGAATATTTGAGTACATTTGACACTGACATCATCCAACATAAGATCCCTCTAACGACCAACTCCAAGTCATTCAGACAGAATATTCGACAATTTAATCCCATGCTAATGTCCATAATTGAGAAAGAGATGAAAAGAATGTTGGATACAAAGATTATTGTACCGTTGAGGTATTCAAACTGGGTGGCCAACTTAGTACCTGTAAGGAAGAAAAGTGGGGAGATATGCTTATGTCTTGATTTCAGAAATCTCAACAAGTGTTCTCTGAAGGATAATTACCCCCTCCCTAAGATGGATCATATTTTATAGAGGGTGGTAGGTGAACACAAAATTTCCTTGTCGGATGGATACTTTGGTTATAACCAGATAGCAGTGTGTGAAGAGGATAAATAAAAAACAACATTCACTACCCCATGGGGGACACTCATGTATGACAAGATGCCCTTTGGGATAATGAATGCAATGGCCACTTTTCAGAGGACCATGGGCATTGCTTTCCTAGGAGAAAAATACAAATTTATGGTTATATACTTGGATGACATCGCCATTTTATCCAAATATGATGAGGAACATTTGCAACATTTGGAGTAGGTTTTCAAGAAATGCAAGAGGTATGGAATATCCCTGAATCCTAGGAAATCTCAATTTTCCATTGCAGAAGGAAATCTCTTGGGTCACATCATATCAACAGGAGGAATACAAATCAATCCAAAGAGGGTTTGTGCCATTCAAGAGATTGAGATCCCCAGAAATAAAAAGGTTGTCTAGTCTTTTATTGGTAAGATAAACTTCCTCAGATGTTTTGTGCCAAATTTTCTGAAATTCTGAAGCCTATTACTAACATGTT
This sequence comes from Picea engelmannii, assembly GCA_009831015.1. Classification (NCBI taxonomy): domain Eukaryota; kingdom Viridiplantae; phylum Streptophyta; class Pinopsida; order Pinales; family Pinaceae; genus Picea; species Picea engelmannii. The sequence continues at coordinate 99,967 of ML816718.1, read as the reverse complement.
GAAGAAAGATGTTGTGATTAAATGGTTCTTGGAGGAAAAATCATCTTTCCAAACAATCAAGAAAGATTTAGTTGATGCCCCTGTATTGGCCATCCTTGACTACACCAAATATATCTTCATCTTCTATTTTTGTTTATAGGAAACCATTGTTGTTGTGCTACTGCAAAAAAATGAAGAAGGGCATGAGCAACCAATATCCTTTTTCAGCAAAGCCCTCTGAGATGCTGAGCTAAAATATGATATATTAGAGAAGCAGGCTTATGCACTGGTCAAACCACTCAAATACTTCAGAGTTTATGTGATACAGTCTAGCATAATGGGCTTTGCTCCTAGCAGCAGTGTCAAAGAGATTCTGGTCCAGTGAGGTAGTGAGGGAAAAAGAGGAAAATGGATTGTCAAGATGTTGAAGTATGACCTGCACATAAATCCCACCAAGTTGGTCAAGGGGAAAGGACTGGAAAAATTTCTATCAGAGTCGAATTGTAAGGTGCTAGAATTGCATCAAATCTTCACCCAATCAGATGCATCCATCATACATCCTAGACAAGATAGTTTATAGGTATTTGAAAACTACCCCTCTTCACCTTGGTATAAAAACATCATCTATTTTCTACAACATTTTGAATATCCACCAGATGTGAAGTAGACAAAGGAAAGGTCTCTGAAATTGAAGCCTATCAAATACTGCATTTCAAACTAGATCTTGTATTAGAGGGATCATGCTGGAATCCTGTTAAGATGCCTTGATGAAATGAATCCAAACAAGTCACAGCAGAAATGCACAGAGGAGTATGTGGAGGGCACCGACACTGGAAGGCTACAACTCTCAAGATCCTGAGGGTAGTATATTACTGGCCCACCCTTCTCTTTAATGTGTTTCCTATTGTTAGAGCTTGCAATGAATGTCAAATTTTTGCAGGGAAACAAAAGTTACCATCACTGCCCCTAAAACCTACGAATGCCAATAGTTTGTTTCAACAATGGGGGTTAGAGTTCATAGTAGAGATAAATCCACCCTCCAGTGAAAAATACAAGTGGATCCTCATTTCCACCAACTACTTCACCAAATGGATTGAGGTCGTGCCCACCAGGAATGCCACTGACAAAGTGATCATCAATTTCCTGGAAAAAAATATTTTCACCAGATTTGGTTGCCCTAGAAAGATAGTAACAGAAAATGCCCAAGAATTCAAGTCCAAATCCATGATTAACTTGTGTGGCCATCATAACATCTCCCTGACACATTCCACACCCTATTACCCTCAGGGAAATGGCTTCAAAGAATCATCAACAAGTCTCTCATCAGGATCATTTAGAAGTTGTTGACTGAAAACAAGAAATCTTGGGAATCTAAACTCAAATATGCTTTATGGGCTGACAAAATCAACACTAAGAAGTCTCTGGGAAGCTTACCATTCTAGTTTGTTTATGGCATAGATGTTGTTTTTCCCACTCAGCTTGGTATACCAGTCCTAAAATTCTTGCAGGAGGATATTGAGGAACCCATTGACATCCAAAGAAGAATATTCAAGATTATAGAAGCTCAACAAAGAAGAGAAGCACTAGATCAGAGGATAGAAGCATACCAGAGAAAGATCAAATCATCCTTTGATAAGAAAAACAAGGAGAATTTTCAGAAAGGTGACCTGGTCTTGATGTGGGATGCAAAAGGGGATGAAAAGTCCAAGCATGGTAAATTTGGCAATCTTTGGTTTGGCCCTTTTAAGGTGGTTGAAGTTTTGAACAACAACACATTTATCTTGCACAATCTAGACGATACAAAGATCTTTGGAGGCCTAGTAAATGGGTGCTTCCTGAAATACTATTTTGTTTAAGGACGAGGGAAGGTCTCTCTTGTACCATAGATTCTTTCTTTTATTGTTTCTTTTGATTAGTCAGTTGTGTGTGAATAAAGACTCCATATCCCAACAAGGCACTGGGGTGTAGTTTTGATTTTTCAGTTTAATAAAATGCATGGCTGAGGGACAGTAGCAGATACACAGGGCTAGCAGACAAAAACAAAGGTAAGAAATGGAAGGTAAGAGAAGTTATTTAATCTCAAGGCATCGATCTACAGTTCTTAGCACCTCACAGGGATGATCTATCCCCAGTTGGATCCAATGTTGTAACCTAGGTCTACACCCCTACCTCTCCTCTCTCATTTCCCTATGCCTTTGTCGAATTTGTCCTTTTCATGTTGATTAAGTCAGTTTCCCATTACTGAGTGACTTAGTTCTTATTCATTTCTTTCTTGATTGAATCTTTGCACATTTATGTTTCTATTGTTTCTTGAAGGATAATTACATGTCGTATTTGGTTCAAAATGCTTGTCATCATGTTTTCCATTGATTGACCTCACTGTAGGTCGACCAAACCCTTTCTGTATGCACAGGAAACTCCCGTGGACAAACACAATAATCCAGAGCAGTCAATTTTAGACTCTGATTGTCGAAAAAAACATGTTAACTTTCAAACATAGTTACCGACTTAACGAGAAATGTGACCTCAAAACGAGAACTCTAGCGCTTAAAACCCATATTTTTGCATAAAAAACATGAAAATCAACCCCCAAATCAAAAAGTGGTGCTACCGGTAGCACCATTTTTTTAAACGTGGTCAAAATTATAACATTTTTCGAACACGACCTTCGAAACTTAGACAATAGCTCAGAAAAAACTTAAAATCAACACCTAAATCAAAAAGTGATTCTATGTAAAAAAATTGTTTTTTCCTAAACGTGAAAATCAAAGTTATTTGTGACCTAATTGAAATTGTGATAATGACAAAAAAACTGTGATATTGACAAAAAAGCCCTATGTAAATAAACAACCCAAAATTGAACTCCAAATAGTCCTTTGAAAATTTATTTACATATTTTTATTTTTATTTTTTTAATTTACATTAAAAAACAAATAAATAGAAAGAACAAAATCTTCACAAATAAATAATTTTTTTAAATGACCAAAAAACACATTTAAAAAATTATATTATAAATTCAATTAAAAAATAAAAAAATAAAAAAAACTATGTGAAAAGGAAAAATAAATAAAAAGAAACAAAAAAAATATTAAAATTTTCCTCCAAAAACAATAATTTACAAAATAATTATATATTTTTTTACAAAAGAATCATTAAAAAAAGCTTTAAAATGTAATTTAAAATAAAAAA
>ML816718.1:78550-91182 GCA_009831015.1 Picea engelmannii | reverse complement strand
TGTCTTATGGACTCAGGAGCCTTTCATAATGTCATTCCCAAAGTTGTATTACCAAGCCTTACCAAGACTTGTACTCCTTTGATTCTAAGAAAGTAAAATGTCTAGGATTGATAAAGGATGTGGTGGTTTCTCTAGCACAATTACCCATGAAGAGTGTAGTGATGGACATTTTTGTGGAAACATTCCCCCAAAGTTTGGCATGCTTTTATCCATAACTTTGGCTAAGAAGGTTGGAGGATCATTACAAATGGACCTCACTTATGCCACCATTTTTGTGTTTGGAGGTGAACATAGGAGGTTATACAGAGAGGTAAGATCAACCTACATAATCAATGATCATCATAACCCAAGAAATCACCCCATTTATATTGTTGAGGATGATATTGGTTCATCAGTTTTTCATTTAAATGATGATGAACTTGAAATATCAGTTAGCCAACGCAAAGATCGACCACTAGCAGGTCAACAAAACAAGATATGGAAGATGTATTTCGATGGATCTTCATCAAGGGAAGGATCAGGTGCATGTATTATCCTTATTTCCCCTTCATAAGAAGTGATAAACCTCTCTTATAAGCTGGAGTTTGAAACTACTAATAATATAGTTGAATATGAAGCTCTGGTATTGGGATTGAGGGTTGCCAAAGACATGGCCATTGAGTGTTTAGCAATTTTTGGTGATTCCGAGTTGGTCATCAATAAAGTGAGGAAAAGCTATAAAACTAAGCAACAAAGGCTCAAGAAATATAGAAATGAGGTATGGGATGTGATCGATAATTTCTTTCTAGCGTTTAGCATTTCCTTCATTCTTAGAGAACAGAATCAGAGGGACGAATCTTTAGCCTTAGCTGCCAGCACTTTCAGGCCTCCCATTGGCCCAAATATCAAATATCAGGTGGAGATCAGACATAGAACATCCATACCAAACAACATAAAGCACTTGCAAGTATTTAGTGATGATCTGGAGTTGCATATATTTCCACACACCATTGATGAATTCTCCAACATCCCAATTGACCAAGAAAGTCAAGAAGGTAAAAATGAGAAATTAGAAGATCAACAAGAATATCAATTGTTGAAGACAATGGATGGTCTTGATATTGTGGAGCTAAAAACTAATCACATCCCAAGAGGACTAGTGCCATTGGAATCGTTGTTTGACAGTAATGATGTTTACAAAGGAGATGCCATGAGGAATCAAGAAGAAGAGATAACATATTGCAATATTGGGACCAATGAGAATCCCAAGATCATCAATCTGTCCAAATAAATAGTTGCAGAACAAAAATACATGTATGTCAGTCTCATTAAAACATTTGTTGATACTTTTTCATGGTCCTATGAAGATTTGAATACATTTGACACTAACATCATCCAACATAAGATCCCTCTAAAGACCAACTCCTAGCCATTCAAACAAAATATTCAACAATTTAATCTCATTCTAATGTCCATAATTGAGAAAGAGCCGAAAAGAATGTTGGATGCAAAGATTATTGTACCATTAAGGAATTCAAACTAGGTGTCCAACTTAGTACCTGTAAGGAAGAAAAGTGGGGAGATACGCTTATGTGTTGATTTCTGAAATATCAACAAGTGTTCTCTGAAAGACAATTACCCCCTCCCCAAGATGGATCATATTTTACAAAGGGTGGTAGGTGAACACATAATTTTTTTATTGGATGGATACTCTAGTTATAACCAGATAGAAGTGTGTGAAGAGGATAAAGAAAAAACAACATTCACTACCCCATAGGGGGAATTCATGTATGAAAAGATTCCCTTTGGGTTGATGAATGTAGGGGACACTTTTCAGAGAGCCATGGACATTTCTTTCGTGGGGAAAAAGACAAATTTATGTTTATATACTTGGATGACATCACCATTTTCTCCAAATCTATAGAGTAACATTTGCAATAGTTGGAGCATGTTTTCAAGAAATGCTAGACATATGGAATATCCTTGAATCCTATGAAATATCACTTTTCCATGGCAGAAGGAAATCTCCTAGGTCACATCATATCAACAGGAGGAATAAAAATCGATCCAAAGAGGGTTTGTGTCATTTAAGAGATTGAGATCCCAGAAATAAAAAGGTTTTCCAGTGTTTTATTGGTAAGATAAACTTCCTCAGACGTTTTGTGCCAAATTTTTGCTAAAATTATGAAGCCTATTACTAACATTTTGAAGAAAGATGTTGTGATAAAATGGTCCTTGGAGGCAAAATCATCTTTCCAAACAATCACGCAAGCTTTATTTGAGGCCCCTGTATTGGCCAGCCCTGACTACACCAAAGATTTATTCATCTTCTCCTTTTCTTCAGAGGAAACCATTGTTGTTGTGCTACTACAGAAAAATGAAGAAGGGCATGAGAAATCAATAGCCTTTTTCAGTAGAGCCCTCTGAGATGCTAAGCTAAAAAATGATATATTAGATAATCAATCTTATGCACTGATCAAAGCACTCAAATCCTTCAAGGTTTATGTGCTACATTCTAGCATAACAACCTTTGTTCCTAGCAACAGTGTTAAAGATATTCTGGTCTAGCCAGACAGTGAGGGGAAAATAGGAAAATGGATTGTCAAATTGTTGGAGTATGAACTGCACATAATTCCCACCAAGATGATCAAGGGGAAAGGACTGGACAAATTTCTATCAGAGTCGAATTGTAAGGTTCTATAATTGCATCAAATCTTCACCCAATCAGATTCACCCATCATATAGCCTAGACAAGACAATTTACATGTATTTGAAAACTACTCCTCTTCACCTTGGTATAAAAACATCATCTATTTTCTACAACATTTTGAATGTCCATTAGATGTGAAGAAAACAAAGGCAAGGTCTCTCAAATTGAAGGTTATCAAATTCTGCATTTCAAACCATATCTTGTATTGGAGGGATCCTGCTGACATCCTGTTAAGATGCCTTGATGAAAATGAAGCCAAAAAAAGTCACATCAGAAATGCATAAAGGAGTATGTGGAGGGCACCAATACTGGAAGGCCACAACTCTGAAGATCCTGAGGGAAAGATATTATTGGCCCACCCTTTTCTCTGATGTGTTTTCCACTATTAGAGCCTGCAATGAATGTCAAATGTTTGCAGGGAAACATAAGTTACTATCACTGCCCTGAAAACCTATCAATGCCAATACTTTGTTTCATCAATAGGGGTTATACTTCATAGGAGAGATACATCCACCCTCCAGTGGACAATGCAAGTGGATTCTCATTTCCACCGACTACTTCACCAAATGGATTGAGGCTATGCCCACCAGGCATTCCACTGATAAAGTGATCATCAATTTTATGGAAATGAATATTTTTTCCAGATTTGGTTGCCCCAAAAAGATAGTAACGGATAATTACCAAGCATTCAAGTCCAAAGACATGATTGACTTTCGTGGTCATCATAACATCTCCCTAACACATTCCACACCATATTACCCTCAGGGAAATGGCCTGGCGGAATCATCAAACAATACTCTCATCAAGATCATTAAGAAGTTGTTGATTGAAAAAAAGAAATCCTGGGACTCTAAACTCAAATATGCTTTATGGGATGATAGAATCAACACTAAGAATTCTCTGGGAACCTACCATTCCATCTTGTTTATGGCATAAATACTATTTTTCCCATCGAGCTTGGTATACCAGTCCTAAAATTCTTGTACGAGGAGATTGAAGAAACCAATGACATCCAAAGGAGAATCTTCCAGATTATAGAAGTTCATCAAATAAGAGAAGCACTAGATCAGAGGATAGAAGCATACCATAGCAAGATCAAATCATCCTTTGATAAGAAAACCAGGAAGGATATTTTTCATAAAGGTGATATGGTCTTGAGGTGGGACACCAAAAGGGATAACAAGTCCAAGCATGATAAATTTGACAATCTTTGGTTTGTCCCTTTTAAGGTGGTCAAAGTTTTGAACAACAACACATTTATCCTGCACAATCTAGACGATACAGAGATCTTTGGAGGCCTAGTAAATGGGAACTTCCTAAAACACTATTTTGTTTAAGGACGAGGGAAGGTCCCTCTTGTACCATTGATGCTTTTCTTTATTGTTTCTTTTGATTAGTCAATTCTGTGTGAATAAAGACTCCATATCCCAACAATGCACTGGGGTGTAGTTTCAATTTTTTAGTTCAATAAAATGCATGGGTGAGGGACAATAGCATATACGTAGGGATGGAAGATGAAAACAAAGGTAAGAAATGGAAGGTAAGAGAAGTTAATTAATCTCAAGGAACCGATCTACAATTCTTAGGACCTCACAAGAACGAGTTATCCCTAGTTGGAGCCAATGTTGTAACCTAGGTCTACACCCCTCCGTCTCCTCTCTCCTTTCCCTATTCCTTCATCGAATTTTTCCTTTTCAGGTTGATTAAGTCAGTTTCCCATTACTGAGTGACTTGGTTCTTATTTGTTTCTTTCTTGATTGAGTCTTTGCACATTTCTGTTTCTATTGTTTCTTGAAGGATAATTACATGTCGTATTTGGTTTAGAATTCTTTTCATCATGTTTTCCATTGATTAAGCTCAGCACAGGTCGACCAAGCCTTTTGTGTATGCATAGGAAATGCCTGTGGACAAACGAAACAATCCAGAGTGGCCAATTTCAAACTTTGGTTGTGGGAACAGATAGGTTAACTTTCGACGGTGGTGATCCATCAGGCCAATCATATCGACGGTTTTCATGTATTCGAAGTGTCAAAATCGCACAGGGTTTAACATCAAGAGAGAACCCATGAAGTACAAGAATTACCCAAATCCCAAACACCCGAAGTCTCGAAGTGAATCTGGACCTTCCATCAACAAGTACATGTGGAGGCAGATCAATCACTTCAGTGATTTTCCTCCAAAATATTTGCAAGAACAACATTTGAAACTCTCGAAGCCCACACTCCTGAAGTGAATATGGATTTTCCATCAGCAAGAACACGTGGTGATATATCTCCTTCTTCAGATATATGACATCAAGCCACCACGTCACTTCGCAGCCATGTCACTCTGGGAGGAAACATGCAGAGTTGAGTAAGTAAAGGACTCTCGAAGTCCCAAAGTGAATCTATATTGTCCATCGGCAAGGACACGTGAAGGCAGATCATTCACTTCAAAGACTTAGTAGTCTGAGAGATTTCTAAGCATGAATTTCATAAACTCCTGAAGCTCAAACACTCGAAGTCCTGAAGTGAATCTGGACCGTTCATCAGCAAGGACATGTGGAGGTAGATCATTCACTTCAGTGATTTTCCTCTGGAACATTTGGAAGCACAACATTCGAAAACTTCTGAAGCCCAAACTCCTAAAGAGAATCTAGATTGTTGATCTCAAATCAACAAGAACTGTTTATCCATGCAACATGTAAATATCAACTGGATCATAGATCAAAATCAGATCGATGGGCAAAATTCATTGTGGGGATGTAAATTCTTCGGACGTTAATTTTCTATAGTGGTCCCGCAATTGAAACCATGGTATTCTTGGAAGGGTACGTGGCTTCTTATGCGGGATTATGGACCCAAAGGAGGTGTGGACCCAAACCACCTTCGACAACTTCTACAATAACATGCTTGAATGACATTAGGTCACCATGTCACCTCCACTCACCTTCACTATGTCACCTCCACTCACCTCCACTTCATCTACATCCATGAAATCCACCTCCACGGATCTTGTCCTCCTATTGGACGCTCACCTCCACATCTTCCTATTCACAACTAGGTCGTCATAATGAAAATGAGGAGAAGGGTCAGTTATAGCTGAGATAGAGTGCACTTAAGCTTTTGAAAGATCAGACACAGACAAAGAGTTAAGTCTCAGTCAAAGGTCCAGATAGATTGGTTACAGAATAGTTCAACAGACTGCATATTCCTCAAGAAGAGATTTTCTCATGCAACTATTCATCTCCAGTGGCCTCCAACATATCCCAGACATGAAATTACTCAACACAGATCTTTGTTCTGTCACTCCAAGGATTATTTTCTGCCAATTCAATTCCTCTAGCACGTGCATCAGTTCTGTCCCAGAGACAGTAGTAGTTTTTAGTTGATTATTTCAAGCATTTTCTTAGATTAGATACAAGAGTGTATTTCTATGTGTGATAACACTCTTTTTTATTAAGTCAAGTGTCATAGTTAAGTTAATAATTTGTTTTATGAACATTTACCTAAATTTAGGTCTCAACCCCTTAAGGACGAGAACCTCTGCATCTCTATTAAATAGGGAGTATTTGAATGTTTTGAGGGTTGGATTGTTTGGGAAAGGATAACACTACACCAGACTCGTTGGACCCATTCTATGCATGGATTAAATATCTCTATGTGGTGAACATACTCTTCATGGCAGTGTTTCGTTCGAATCTTCATGTGTTTTTATCTTATCTTGAATGTAGTTTCTTATTTGTGCAAAGTACATGTCATTTCCTTTCATCTATTGTGTAACTTGTCTTTATTGATACGCAACCTATGAAAACAACTAATGCTTGGTGAAGATTTGTTTTTATCAAAACTTGAAGGGGTAATTGTGTCTTGATACATGTTTAATGTCTTGAAATTATATTTTAAGTATTGAACTTCTTGCAACAGATTATTCATTGAGTAGTTTGTTTTTCCCTTTGTTTTCTATTATTTCACTGCTATGTCATTAGTGTGCCACGAGCCAAGGAGGACCCTCATACATATATGTTTTCCAACCCAACCTTGCTTTTGTCTTGATAGAATAACCTTTTGACAAACCAAAAAAAATTCAAAGAATCGACCATTCTAAACTGATAGGTGGTCTAGCCTTTCCCTTTACCAGTTAGGTGCATACCTTAGGAACAACACCCATTAACAAAAAATAGGGAAATATTCACGTCTGCACATACTTTCGTGACATCAACCACACTTGTCCCAAAGACAAATTTCAAGCCCCTTTCATCGACCAAATTATCAATGATTGTGTCAGCCATAAGGCACTTTCATTTATGGATAGATTCTCTGTCCACAATCAAATTCAAATCCACCCAATAGATCAATACAAAACCACTTTTACAACCCCTTGGGGAACATTTTCTTATCGTGTCATTCCCTTTGGGCTAAAAAATGTTGGTGCTACATTCCAATGGGCCATGACCTACGTGTTTTATGATATTTCTCGCATCATCCTTGCTTATTTGGACAACCTCACTGCTCGATCCAAAAAGAGAACCCATCATTTATATGACTTACACATCATTTTCCACCGATGTCGCCAATATAATATATGCTTGAACCCCCTTAAGTGTGTCTTTTACATCATTGTTAGACGCCTCCTCAGGTTCATTGTCTCCCAACACGACATCACTGTGGACCCCCTCAAGGTCCAAGCTATCACTAAAATTCCACCACCTAGGAATTTACGCCAACTACAGAGCCTACAAGGCAAAGCCAACTTTTTACCACTCATGCACATGGTTTTCTCCACCTACTGCCCCATGATATACCATTTTGATGGGATAAACATGCTCAAACAACTTTTGATTATTTAAAATCCTCCCTATCCAATGCCTTGGTGATTAGCCCCCTTGACTATGATCGTGATTACATCTTCCACTTATCAACCTCTTTTGTTTCAATCATAGGATTCCTCATCCAATTAGGGGATGATGGGTGTGAACATGTGATTTACTACATTAGTAAAAAACTTTCTGGACCACCCTTAAAGTATAATCATGATGAAAAAATTGCATTATCAGTTGTGCTCGCAGTCCAAAAACTTTCGCATCACATTCTCCTTCGAAAGACCAAGGTCATAGCAGATTCCAACCCCATGTAGTACTTTCTTAGTCAACGACATATCAACAAAAAAATTTCCCGATGGATCATTATCCTCCAGGAATACGATCTAGAGTTCTCTACTCCCAAAAGTAAGAAATCCCTTGTCCTTGTTGAACTCATTATATATTTTCCCTCAGATGCCAAAGCTTCCCCCATCAATGAGTATTTCCCCAATGAACACCTCTTCTTCATCTCCTTAGATGACCCTTGGTACTATTAGTCCCTAAAGTTGCACTTGACTGTGAGAGGGAAAGCTAGGGAATCATCGATTTATTTCAAAGTGTTTAGAAGGTTTTTATAATTTGGTTTTTTGAATAAGGTGGTTGAAAACTAGCTCAAGGTTATAACATAACATGAAAATCAATATCAGAACACAGTATATCCCATTGACTGAGTAAAAGGTAGGCACATAGATGGATTAAAACAATAAGAAAAAGAGAGGATGAAGCCTTCAATTTGTCAACTTCACATAATTCTTGTCTCAGAATATCATAAAGAAACAAGAACATAAGCTTGAAATCAAAACTTGAAATTAATTCCCACAACAAATTCTTTATTGTATTAATTAACAATCAAGAAACAAATGCATTGCAGTCTGAATAATGAATTCAAGCATGAATAAAGAAAAACAGAGTAGAAAAGAGTGTCTAACCATCCATATGCCTTTGCTATTAAGTGTCAAATAGAACATAAATGCATTTACAAGGAGTTTCAAAAAACAAGTCCTATGGATCTCCAATTTTTCGACCATAACAAAGTCTTTCATCTATCTACTTAAACTATCCAGAATACCTCAGATCCTAACTTCTAGCATGCTATTAATGACTAGATCTGATAGAATCTATCTATTAGGGAGGTTAGCTCGAAAAGAGCATTGACATTCCAAAAATAGATACATCTCAACAACTTAATCTCAAATTATTTTGTCACAATACATTTGATCCTACAAAAAGGGATTGTTTTGATCTAGTCATGAATTTTGAAATATTTTCTTTTCACAAGCCAAAATAAGTATATTTTCCCTTGCTCATTGTTAAACATCAAAATTTGAGAATGTGCCAAATTCTTCATGAAGCTTTAAGGTATGATAACAACAGTGGCCCTGGCAGTCTTCTGTTTGAGCTTTCTGGTGAGGACAATGTTATGCCAATAGAGTTTGAAGTTTATTTCTCTGATCTCTTTGAGCAATGCCCTTTTCTCTTTTTTCTTTTTCTTAAAACCCTGGATCTTTTCTTGCTGCCTAGAACTCCATTGTTCTACATGATATTTCTCTTTATTCAACTGTTTCACCACCTTTTGGAGTTCTTTAATCTTTTCTTTGTCAGTTATGATCTTGACCTTAAATTCAGGGAACTCATCTGCAGGTGTAGGCTCATTCAGATTTATGTCAGTCTTAGGCTCTCTTAATTTAATTTGGTACCTAGAGACCAATCTTGAACTGTGCTCTTCATCTGAACTAGATGAATCCATAGCTTCAGGTATGTCTGATATGTGGTCTGAATCTACAAGATATCCTTCTGTACTTTTAAGGACCTTACTTATACCTTCATCATATGCTTTGGCTTGTGACAATCTAGTGGTGGCTCTGGTGACAGGCCCTGTAAGGAGTGGAGCAATTTGCTTCCCTTTATCTGTTGTTTTTTTATGAAATGGGGTTTTGTTTACCTTTTGTTTGAACTTTGTTTCATCATCCTAGAAATGATCTTCTATAACTGTGACATCTTCCTTTTTTATTGAAGGATCAAACATAGCTTTCGACCTCAGCCTATATTTGTTGGTAATTCTGGTCAAATTCCTCCTAGGTCTTTTAGGCCCAGGCACATATTTCTTTCTTTGTCTGTTAGCTACAACACCTCTCTTACTGGTTTCTGGAGATTTGTCCTTGGTTGAGGGTTTAACATCATAGTCTTCATCTGAATCCACTTCTACTTTAACATTTGTCTCAGAATACTTTTCATTTTTTGTATCCAGTTTGGGTATCTTACCTCTGCTAGTTCTTGTCATTCTGATATCAGACATTGCTTCTTCAACTTGGGTTTTATCAACTAGAAAACTTTATTTCAGTGTAACAACTCTTTTACCCTTTCCTCTTTTTTGTCTGCTAGGCTATGGATCAGGGTTTAGGGATTAGATCAGCCAGCTCCAGGGTTTCTAAACTTCCCTTAGAGCAGATATGACCAGAGTCTTAATTAAGACTTGATGAAAAAAACTACTTTTTGCGGTGGTAGGGTGTGACTGCACCTTTTTTTACATTTTTTACAGGCTTTTGAGTAAGAAGTAAGGAAAATTTAAAGGGTAGTCCCCATTTAGATGCATTAACATTCTAATGTGGTAGATGTAAATCATTGAAAATCTACCTTCGCAGGTGATATACCTATGGATAATGATTAGAGCAGTGTGCCATTCTGGTCTGATCCAGCTATGAGGAACTCCCTTTCTCCAATTCGGGTTTTACTTATCTGGAAGTAAGAATTGATTTACAAATTTTGTAACTACATGTTCTTTCTTCCACCATCGTTCTCCTCCAACCACCAACCTGCAAGCTTTAGCAATTGTTTTTTTGGTCACTAGCATAAGTAACTTTCCAATCTCCACTTTGAAACCATCGAATTTCTAGGCAAACACCATAGAGACCTATTTGCCATGACCTTGGAAGGTAGTGAGGAATTCAAACCAGCCAACATCTCTAAATCGTTACGCCATCTGCGGATATGCTTCAAGAAGCTCGATGCCTTCAGGTTCTAATCTGACCACGTGCCCACTCCTCTTACGTGCCATAAAACCTAATGCTACAACTGGCACTTCTCGAATTCTGAATTTTCAACCCACAACTGTTTAACATGTAACAGTTCTTCTGAGAAAAACTTGCGCTCATAATTCAGCAAAATCAGAACGACAATGGACATGTTCAAATAATGATCTTGGGAATGGAGCGATTTGAAATGATTCAGTTGCAGGTACTAAACAAACCGATCACATAACGATTTGAATCATAAAATAATTTGAGGTAAATCGTGGGACACATGCGAATTCTTAGTCCACCATCTGTGTAATCATAACAGAATTAGGGTGGCAGGTGCATATTCAGGCATGATTATGTTTGCACTACGGGAATAATGTTATTCCAGTAGTGCTATAAATTACTAGGAGATATTTGAATTTATGAAATTCAAATAGGCATATGATGTGACACATCATTTAAAACCATGTCTTAAAACTCCAAACTTAAAGAAATTATCCAAAAAGAATAAATGAAAAACATAACAAGATGAAAACAAGGATTAAAATCAAATGAAAGAAGACAATGAAGTGCAGTAGGAAGGGTTTAGGATTAGCATGTCTCACTACATCAAAAGAAAAATTAGAAACTAACACTGGCTCCTTCTGGAGATGGAGTCTTGATAATAAACTCCAAGAACTGCAGACCAATGGATTTTCCTTTATTTCAGATTCACTGATCTCCCTGCATCTGTTAGTGTTTATTCATAACATAACTATAAAAACAAGTCCATTGGGTATATGGAGTCTTTATTGAAAGTAAACCTACTATAGAAACTGAAAAACTTGATCAGTGTTTAGAGAAAATAATGTTTCAAGAACCTCCCATTCACTGGGCCTCCAGAAGTTTTTGTGTCATCCAAATTATGCAGGAGAAAAGTGTTATTGTCCATTACCTTGACTATCTTGAATGGACCATACCATAGGTTATCAAACTTACCATGTTTTTCTTTATCCTCTCTCCCAGCATCCCATATTAACACCAAATCCCTTTCATTAAAGATATCTTTATTAGTTCCTTTTTCAAATGTGCCTTTGATTTTTCTATGGTGAGAAACAACTTTTTGATTCATCTGTTCTCTGACCTATTGAACCTTAATCATTTGAAAGATCCTCCTTTGTAGATCATTAGGTTCTTCTAACTCTTCTTGCAAGAACTTTAAAACTAGTAGGCCTAATTGAGTTAGAAGAATATTCTATGTCCCATGTACCATCTGGAAAGGAGAAGTCCTAATAGACTTTGTGTTACTGATACGATCTAACCACAGGGAAAACTTTTACTTGGAATCCCATGATTTTTTATTTTCTACCAGTAGTTTTTTTATAATCCTTATTAGAGTTTTATTGGAGGACTATGCTAACCCATTCCCTTGGGAGTAATAGGGAGTAGAGTGGACCAATTTGATACTGTACTGATTACAAAATTCAATCATGGAATTAGATTTAAAGGCTTGTTCATTATCAGTGACTAATTTTTTAGGACAACCAAAACTGGAAAAGATATATCCTTCGAGAAATTCCATGATTACCTTGTCTGTTGCATTCCAAGTCAGAATTGCTTCGATCCACTTCGTAAAGTAATCATTGGATGTAATAATCCATCTGTGTTGTCCTGAAGATGAAGGGTTGATCTCTATGATGAAATCTAATCCCCACTGTTGGAATGGCCCATGGGTGATTATTGGTTTAAGAGGCAAAGACATAAGTTTCTACTTTCAAGCAAATTTATGATAGGGTTCGCATGCCTTGACCTGAGCAAAAATATCTGAGAATAGAACTGGCCAGTAATAGCCCGCCCTAAGAATATTGAAGGTAGTATCTTTCCAATGATGATGGCCTCCACACCCACCATGATGTAGATCATGAAAAATTTGTTCAGTTTCTTTTTCATCAACACACCTCAACAAAAAACCATTAGGGTCTTTCCAAAATAAGATCTGATCAATAATGCAATACTTTACTGCTCTTAACTTTAATTATCTGAATTTTGATTTATCCAACTCTAGGGGAGATTGAAAATATAGCAGAAAAAATACGATATCTTTGTA
>ML816718.1:22116-52021 GCA_009831015.1 Picea engelmannii | reverse complement strand
AATTTCTCTGGTGGACGTAGCCCACACTAGGTGAACCACGTAAATCTGTGTCTCTATTGTATTGTGTATCCTTTGTGTTTTGTTTCTGCATTTGTTTTATTTTATTGTTCCATGGTCCTGTTTTTCTAACAGTTATGTGCAGGTACTTGTTAAGCAAGCTTACAACCCCTTCAGGTATATGTTCAAAACTAGCATGTAATTATTCACTCTGTAAACAATTTCATATCTCAGTCACACCCTATGACATTTTCCTTTAGGGTCCCTACCTATGGGGCCCCCACCCTCCACCAATTATCTTTCACAAACTTGTTCTCTAAACAGGCCAAGCCATCTTTTCATTGGGGCACCCATTTTTGTATTTGTATACTCAACCCAAATTATTCTTTATTTATTTGGTAATTGTATAAATCCCTTATTTCCAACATATACATAAATTTTTAGTCATCATCCTTGTTGGCACAGGGGTAGACTCGGGGTTCAACGTGACAACAACACACCAAAAAATCCCTAACTACCGACCCTCTTGGCAACACCTGCGAAGCAAATAAAGTCTCACCTGAGGTAGAGGAAGGGGTGGTTTCAAGGCTCAGGTGTCTGCAACCTTAGCTGGGACACAGATCTATGATTGTACTACTTAATAAAGAACTTATCACTGTCAGTTCCTCAATATGCAATCAATATCCACTTTGCTGATAAAACATGGCTTCGTAGCATCCACACTAATCTAATGTATGCATGGGTAAATAGATCAGATCGAGCAGATTAAGCACTAAGCATGGCCATATAGATCAGATCTAACATTCTCGCATATCATAAGAATAAAGCATAAGTATATCTATCTAAACATATCAAAGTAGTTAGTAAATAACATGTGAACACATCAAGACAAGGCACAAAACAACATAACACAGTATTTACATGGTTCATCCCCACCCTGGGGCTACGTCCACCAACTCTTATTCTTTATTGTCTTCAATCAATCAGTTACAAGCACAGAGCCTCA
This sequence comes from Picea engelmannii, assembly GCA_009831015.1. Lineage (NCBI taxonomy): Eukaryota > Viridiplantae > Streptophyta > Pinopsida > Pinales > Pinaceae > Picea > Picea engelmannii. Next base: position 51,018 of record ML816718.1, on the reverse strand, counting down.
AAACCCTACTCTACATAGGACAACGATCTGCGCAGCTCGCTATATCCTTCTTCCTTGCATTACAACACAAATCCTTCCACAGTCTATTACAATCACGTGCAGTTAGCTCTGCAAGTCTCTCACAGTAGGCACAAATCCATTACAATCCACACTAGCACTTAGCACAACTGGTCTCACATCACATAGATGCATTCCTCCTTCTATCTAGCCTAGGTTTATATTTATATATTACAAAATAGGCCTAAACATGGGTAAACCCATGGGCCGACATCCCAATCCCATTAAATAATCCCAAAACCCAAAACAGACCCAAAAAGGGGCCGAGATCCCCTGATCTATGCTTCATCTTATGCTCCTCCTTCGATAGGCTATCAAAGTCCCAAAATAGGTCAACATGACCAAGAATCTCCCAAAACTTGGTCAAGGGCCAACAGGCCCCCAAAAATCACCTGTGACTCATCTCGAGTCACTCTGGTCTGACTAGTTCTACCTCGAATGCCTCGAGCTTGGTTCAAGATGCTTCAACCTGCTGCTTTGCTATGGCTTCTTTCTCGACACAAACTCCTAGATCAATGTGACATTCACAGGCCCTTCTAGGCACTGCTCCGTTGTGGTGACAACCTGTTCTATATCCACTCCTCATCTTTCAACCTCTATAAACAACTGATATGCCTTGTCTTGCACAAGTTGGATCCATTGAGTTATTTCCATAACTTTTCTCTGGATCATATGGATCTGTTGTTGGGACGTGCATTGCTCTTTATATCTCTTCATTTTGTCTACAGTTGACAGGGCCTTCAGCTATGCATGTAGTGTGTTTGTGTGTTGCTTCGCTTCCCGGAGCTGTAACTCCAGTGCCTATAACCCTGGGTTCTCAATGAGGTTCTCATATGTTTGGGCACTGCAATTACTCAGCTTCTTGCACTCCTCAGCAAGAGCCTTCAATCTCTCAACTGCTCTCCGGGCACTTGCTTCCCTTTGATCTCTTACATCTTGTGGGGTCTTGGGCACTGTGCGTAGCTCCAAATATGCTATGTGTTGTTGTAGTTGATGATTCACTTCTTGAAGTTACACTACTTGCTATGGAACTCTCTCTTTGGCCTTTACTTCAATGACTATCATAGAGTGAAGTGATTTGTTGACCCTTTCCTTTACTTCAATTTATTCTATGAGAAACTATTCCTTGCTTTGCTGCAGTTGTGCTCTTTCTTCATCCCACTTCCCTTGGAGAGAAATATTTTCCCATTCTGCAGCACAACATTTCTCTCTAGAAGGTCTTCTTGTACTTGTGTTAAATCCTGGGTGGATTGCGCTATTTCCTCCTGTGCTCATCGAAGGTGAGCTTCGACTGTGTCAGTGATTCGGTGGAGTTGAGCTGACTCATCTCCCAGTTCTGGTATTTCCAATGGCAGAGGCGCAGTGGAAATTGCATGGTTGGACTATAGTGCATGTTGCACCCCTTGAAGTTCAACCTTAATTTGATTATATATCTCCTCCTGTTGAGCCCCTGCCTCTTTTCTATCTCCAATGAAGCATTGTTTAGTGCTGCTAAATTGAAACAGAATTCATCTGAAGTGAGAGTAGTCTGCATTTTTGTCATAGATGCTCTCGATTTCTTCTGGGAAGAAGGCTTCAGGGGGGAAACCTTCCTTTTCTTCAAGGGATCCTCCTCATCTCTAGGTAGTGTAACCTCGCCTTTCTTCTGTTCAACTTCTGTGCCATCTATCTCTCCACCATCTCCTCCTTTATCAGGTGATATGGAAGTAGTATTTGCTGAGGTATTGCTTACATCTTGGGCTTCTTCATTTTTCTTTGTCTTGCTGGGTCCAGGTGTATCATGCACTGCTTCTAGACTGTCAATGTCGAACATATCCGCAGGATCTATTGGAATGAGGAGGTCCACCGACCAGTCTTTAGTAATCTCTTCTAAATCCTCCTCTTTCAGCTTGTAGTAAGACTGAATATGTTGCTTGTGCTCGTCAGTGCGTGTTGTAATATAACTAAATTGGCGTTCCAGGTTGAATTTCATTAAAGGCCAAAACCTATGGAAAGTATTCAGCGTGATGTGAGGCTCGGAATGGATGGTTTTCTTTAGCTAGTTGTAATAGGTATGGAACACGATATTTGACTTCCATTTCTTTTTCATGTCACTAGAATATCACAGTGTATTGAAATTCGCGGCCAGAGGTTCAAAGGGATCAATGTCCGGGAACGTCACACCTTCCGGCATCTACCAGGTGATGAAAGAAATCATGATCAAAATCTAGTTGAAGTGGAATTCATATCCTTGATATTGTACTTACCTCCAGTCCAGTTCCAACTGTTTCACCAAGTACTTCACCCGATTCATTTGTAGGCCCTCCGCGCACTTCCCTGGGAGGTCAACTACAAAACTAGTCACTTGGGTGGGTCGGTTCTTGTGGACTAACTTTCCTACGATCAATTGACAGGCTAGGTGCACTGTGACACTCTGGATAGAGACTACCTTTTAGCCTCACATTCCCTTCTCGACATCTCCATAAATTTCCTTGATCCTTTGTGCGAGAGTGTGGTCCATGGATTTTCCAGGGTAGAAATCCTGTGGGTCAAGGCCTTGCATACTCAGGCCTGTGATTCAATTGATCAATGTCAGATCCACTATGATACAATGGTTTAACCATAAGTATCTTCCATGGTAACAAGACAGCAGTAGCTTGACGCATGCATTCACTTCTTGGTTCCTTCCAAAGTGAGGAATCTTCATGACATTGAGCAGCATGGACTGCGCGAGGTTCATATTCCATGACTGGGGAACTATCTTCGAATTCTTTCCCTTTGTTCTGGTCAGGTACTTATGTGGGGAAAGCATGTTGTAGATATTCCTTTCACCGAGGTTGAAGTTGCTAAAATTCAATGCTACAATCTTTTCTTGATTTGCATGAACTACATGTATCCCCTTCGGGAAGTACACAATGAACAAAGTGTACTCAAATTCTCTGGGCACATTGTCTTCATTGATTATGCTACTCAGAGGTGGTAGGTAGGTGGGAAATGTGCTCATAATCAACTTAACATTTGTGATATTGTCTATGTGCTTGGTTTTCTTTTCATCTATTAGCCAGGATGGTCTGTCTCAAGAAGTGGTCAGAGATGCTTGAACTATTCTTGTGGATGAAGCCTGGATACCTTAAGACATTGACATGACTCTCTCAGTCATCAAGTCGATAAAAAATTCTTCGAAAACTTTCTCTACGATACTCAATTATTCCGACATACACACTCGGGGTGAACAATCGCGGGTTCGGGGAACAACTTAGACATATTACTAAGATAGAGAGAAAGGGTGCGGTGATCACTGTATAAACTTGGCTTAGTCTCTGGGCTCGAATTCTCAATTAGAAAAAGTGTTCTCGGTGCGTGGCGCGACGAGATAAATAGGCAACTCGACCAGGGTTCACTTGCAATGGGTATGAGCCTCCATTAACTCTTGTTCAGTCCATTATGGCATGGTCCAACAGTCTGATGATGAACCATAATTACCTTTATGCTCGTTCAGAGCATCGATTGAATGGTTATAATGTCCCCAATGGCTATATTGCTTCGTCATGGCAAAGTGCCATGTGTCACTTTTATGATATCCCGGTGAAGCTCCAATTATATAAATTTTCTATCTGTGAAGTTCCCTATGGAACCTTCTACAACTTTTCGAACTTATCTCTCTTCTTACTTAGCTTGCTAGCCTTATTTCCAGTGAGCTTCGTCTCGGTAGTTCTTTTTCCATTCTGACATGTATCTTCTTTAGTCATAGTTACTTCACGATGTTGATATTCTTCTGTAGGGTTCCTGTATAATACTCCTTCTTTGTCTAGGGTAGGCACTTCAACCTTTTGTGGATCCTCTTGTTTTCTCTTAGCTTCAAAATCTAGGTTTCTAGTGTTAAATAGCTTATATATGCTCTCTTTTTCTTCAATCAAGTGTGTGATCCTTCTGGTCATGAAATATTTTAACTCTTGTTTCTTCTTCTTCTTCCTTTTGTCTGGCTTGATATCTATCAATCCAAGGTTTTCCTAGCAACATGGTAAATGGGGCATGGTCTTCAAAAAATTTAATAATCTCAAATTATGCTTTTTTCGAAGTTCCATTGGCATTCATAAGTATCTGGGTGACACTTCCACATAGTTTTATGAGTTTCCCTTTCAATAACCCTATTCCTCCTAATGAGGGAGTCATAGCAAGCCTCCCCATAGCTTCCCAAGTTCTTTCTGTCATGATATTCACCTGTGCTTCCTCATCTAGAACGCAGTTAATGTAGAAGTCTCCTATTCTTGCTTCGATGCATTCTTTTTCTTTGAAGATCTCTAATAAGATGACATGTCAGTGGTCATTCAGGGTTCCTTTCATCTATAAAAATACTTTCTCTGATTCTTTCTGGGGTTCTTCCATTCCTATATCTTCCTTAGGATTTTCTTCATTCAAGTTCATTTTTTCAACTTTAGCAATCATTCTAGGGAAATCCAACACTTCATGGTCCATAGCCTTGCAACAAAGACAACTAGGTCTTCTTCCAGGGCATTCCTTATCAATATGTCTAGGTCTTTTGTAGCTGTAATAGAGGGTTAATACTCTCTTTCTTTTAAATGATCCCCAACTTCTCATGTACTGCATGCTAGGAGCATAGGAGCTAACCTACAACAAATTCTCTCTAGGATCATGCATCCATTTGTTAGTCCAAACATTCTTTCTATGCATAGGTATAACATATTTTTCACTATTCTTATAAGATCTACTCATATCAAACCTTATTTCATCTATTAAAACCCTAGTTTTCAAACTAGGATGGACTCTATTAAACATACCTATATCCATACTCTAGAAACAAAAATTTCCACTTATCTTACTTCTACAGAGCACAAAGCTTCCATATCTAAAACTTTTCACTATTCTTACCTTTATCAGAGCACATATCTTGCAGATATTACCTATTTTAATCATAAATTCTCACTTTTACCTTTCTTAGAGAACAAACCTTTCAGATATTTCTTCTCTCCTTCAGATCCAAATTCTTTTCTTCAGATCAGGATTCTTTCTTTTAGCACAGAGCTTTGTAAATCAAGTAGAATACTACGCACTAGGTCAACAGATCTACGCATGGGACTTCCACAATCTCAGGTCGAATCTTTGCACAAATATTCTTCTTTCTTAGTTCCCAGCAATCACAATTTCAGGTCCTGGCATTGGAACCATTTGTTGGCATAGGGGCAGAATCGAGGTTCAACGCGACAACAACGCACCAACAAAGTCGTAACTACCAGCCCTTTGGCAACACCTGCGAAGCAGATGAAGTATCACCTGAGGTAGAGGCAGGGGTGGTTACAAGACTTAGGTGTCTACAACATCCTTAGCTGGGACACAGATCTGTGATTGTACTACTTAATAAATCACTTAACACCATTAGTTCCTCAATATGCAATCAATATCCACTTTGCTGATAAAACATGGCTTCGCAACATCCACACTAATCTAATGTATTTAATCATTTAGCATAGGTAAATAGATTAGATCGAGTAGATTAAGCACTAAGCATGGAAATATAGATCAGATCTAACATTCTCACATATCATAAGCACAAAGCATAATTAGATCTATCTAAACTTATCAAAGTACTTAGCAAATAACATGTGAATAGATCAAGACAAGGCACAAAGCAACATAACACAGTATTTATGTGGTTCACCCCCACCCTGGGGCTACGTCCACCAAATCTTCTTCTTTATTGTCTTCAGTCAATCGGTTACAAGAATAGAGCCTCAAAACCCTACTCTGCATAGGATAGAGATCTACGCAGCTCACTAGATCCTTCTTCCTTGCGTTACAACACAAATCCTTCCACGGTCTATTACAACCACTTGCACTTAGCTCTGCAAGTCTCTCACAGTAGGAACAAAGCCCTTACAATCCACACTATCACTTAGCACAACCGGTCTCACATCACATAGATGCATTCCTCTTTCTATATAGCCTAGGTGTCTATTTATATATTACAAAATAGTCCTAAACATGGGTAAACCCATGGGTCGACATCCCAATCCCAATACATAATCCCAAAACCCAAAAAGGACCCAAAAAAGGGCCGATATCCCATGATCTCTACTTCATCTTTTTCTCCTCCTTTGAAAATATGTCGAAGTCCCAAAATAGGTTAGCATGACCAAGAATCTCCCAAAACTTGTTCAAGGGCCAACAATCCTCGATGGATTTCTTTTACCTAGCAAAGAAACCCATGTCACCCTTGGTTGGGGCACCCCTTCTTTTTCATATCGACATTGTTAACAAACCCTGAGTATCCAAAATCCATGTACCAATGATCTTTGAGTTTTGTCACTTTGTTAGCCTCCAACACAGTTTAACCCCATATCTAGTCATCCCCCTAACACTAGATCCAGTTTTACAATTACTACCAGTCATCCCTCAACACCCCAACCAAGGGAAGTCTTGAGTCCCACAACATCTTGAATTCATCCATGATTACTTATCAGTACCTGATATCATCTATTACTCAATGGATTTCAAGAATACCTTTGCTTCTTCATGTCACATCTCCCTTCCTGTCGACATCAACATAGTTTCCAGAAGGGAGACAATATCTTGACTCTCATTACCTTTTCAATGAGGAGTCTCGAATGACACAGAGAGAGTCATCACTGCTTTCTGATTCCGTTGACCCCCATAAAATTTGACTTCAACAAACTCTGATGTTAAGGTGGGTCTTACTATGCAACCATTGCAGCTTTCCATATTAGTAGAATACCTCTGAATTTGATAGGCCATCAATGCCTATGAGTCATCGACACTTCTTACCTTCATCCTTTACTCTCTTCAGATCCTGTTCACCATTCAGAACTATCATCTATCATTATCAACCGCCCCCGAAAATGCTACAATTATCTACATCATCATACATCTTTAGTTACAGTCCCACATTTTGGTTTCATGACATGAGCATGGGGCATGTCCGCCTCGTTTGTATACATATTTTATTTTTTCTTCCTAGAGAAAGGTTTGATTCCCATAGTTTTCCCTTTCCCTCCAACATATCTCTCTTGCAACTCCTCTCTTCAATCTTCCACAAAAAGGCACCATTAGAAAAATAAACATTGATGTATTTCGGCTATACATGCTTCTTACCTCACACATCAAGGGGCATCTGTCATCACTGAAAAATCGTCTGCAGCATTACAAATAATGGTTGAAGAAAGAAATCAATACAAACAAAAATTAGTACACCTACAACACCAAAATCCATCAAAAAGGCACAAAACTATATACTTGGTTAAAAAATTAAAGTGCGCAAATTCACCAAAGGAAGCCCTTGCACTGTGTGCAGAATGAGAAGGCTAACACAACCCTAAGCATGAACTTTGTGCAGAATGTGTAATATGCGCGACTGTCTACAATCAAAGCCACACACTTCTCATGAATGGTGAATTTATGAATTTTTCATCCTCTTAACCACTTCCAGTCCGACCCCCAACATGATTTGACACTTAGATCTGAGTGAAATCTTGCTTGGAGGCTAGTCAAGGGATAGGAAGTGCCCTTAAAGGCCCCTTGTTCACACTATGAACCAGTTGTATCTTTCCATGGAAACTATAAATATGTGACATGGGTGTGCTAGAAAAATAATAACTTCAAGTTATTGTTATGCTGCAAGAATTATTCTTGAAGAATCCTCTTTTCTCTTTGACTCATTCAAGAACTATAGAAAGGGCCATTCCACTCACCTCTTGAGAGGATTGGCATTGTATTTCTTCACCATTGTTACCTTCCATTGCATGAAGAGAAGAGCTCTCTATTAGGGAACTCAAGAGCCCTCCCAAGGAGGAAGAGGGGATTCATAAGTCCCTATCTTTCTCTAGGGTGATATCCTATCAATACATTCATCCATTGGTAGCTATATTATTTCCATTTTTTGTTTTTCATGGTTCTAGTTCTTGCAAGCTTCTCTAACATTTATTTCTTTTTGTTTTTATTTTTATTTCCTTGTTTCATATGTATTTGGTTATCTAATCAACTCACAAACCTCTTTCTTGTTTAGATGACTTAACTAGGAAAGTAAGTGTTGTTTTTTTTCTCACCCATGTGACAAAACCAACACGACAACAATGACAACATTCTTCACTATGCTTCAATACATTGCTTACACTTCTTTATATAGAATTTTCTATCTTCTAAGAACATTCTAGAGAAAGAATCTTCTAGAAATCCTATTTATTATATCTAAATACCATGATAGTGGACCTTATTTAATTTTATAGTGGACCTAGTCCACCTTACATTGAATGAACTCCACTAATAATGTGTTGGTAGATGACTAGGTGTTATAATCCTAAATTTCTCTATACATGCATACATGGCCTTTGGCCCTCTTACTTACATTTTTTGCCAAAGCATTGTTGAGTTTCTCTTCTTAAAAACCTATTTTTTGAAGATGTATGTGCCCTGCACCATTACTGCCTGCATGCATATGCTTGTTGCACCACTACCACTCATGTACATACGCATGTTGCACCATTACAACCCGTGTATACTTGCAAAACTTGCAAAAACTAAAAAGTTGCAAGGAATTCGTTGAGATTATGGGTTATTGGGTAGTTTCCCAACTAATCCACTTGCTATAGCCTGTCACCCAACCAAATAACCATCCTTTTGTCATATAAAAGAAGGTTTTGGTGTCTCATTTTAAATCTAAATATAAGAACAATGAAACTCTTCCCGATTTCACTTCCCCTCTTTCCCCAATATATTGCAACCCTTTTGTGAGAATTGCCTAGTATTTCATTATTATCCCTTCTTCCTCCATCAGAACCCATTCACTTCCCAAGAAGAGATCAAAAGGTTGAGAGGAGAAGTCGTGAAAAGGTGCACTTGGAGCTTGGTGAAGAGGAGCCCAGACCAAGGTCGTGGAGTAGTAGTCGACTTTGATTGTAAAGGTATAATCATTGAGTTATTAATAAAGGAATTAATTTTCCTGTCCCAAATCATGGTGTGTTCAATGCTTTTGTTGATTTATGTTTTGAAATTCTAACACATAACCCTAATTTGTATATGGAATAACATGCTTGTATTTTTCTGTTTGTCAATCTTTGGATGTAGGTCAACCCTGGGAGGAGGCATGCAGTCAACAAAAATTTCAAGCACAAGGGGATCATCACTAGACGTGGAGTAGAGGTATAGTTACTTGATCTCCCTCGTCTTTTCTTTTATAGTATTAGTTTTGGTATGTTTGGGGTAGTTTAGAGAAGTAGTTGACTTTTATACGGTTAATTGATCTGCCTACATTCTGAACCCTAGTGTAGTCATAGGGGGGTTTTTCCTACTAGCACTAGGCAAGGTACAATCCAGTTGGGCAAGTCATATGATGACATGTGGCAAGGTTCATCCAATGAGAGGTTTGCACATGTAATCCCCCCATTGGCCTATATTGGTATGGTTATGTAAAATTATGGAGCCAATGGAGGTCGAACCCACAACCTCCATAACCTCCCAAAGAATTTGTTAGCACTCTGTAAAAAATTTTCGGCTGAATAGACAAACGACAGAGGTGACTGTTTCAACCATTATTAGAGCTGAGGCACTAGCCTGCTCAACTCAGAGAGGGCTCTCTCATGTCACTGGGTATATCTGTGGAAATCGGTCGCTAGATTTGGTTTTTTTGGGAGGATTTTAATAAAATGACTGGAAACAAGAAGATAACATTTGGGCTATGGGGTCTAGAATAAATAGAATACATTATCAAACCTAAGAACTATTCAGGGGAAAAGGATAAATCAGGCAGTGAGTCTGAGTTTATATCTGAAAATTGTGCATGACATTAGAAGAAAAAGAAACACATAACTACATCAGAGCATTACAGAGATGAATTATGAATAAGTTAAGAAGAGAGAAACATAGTCTAAGTTGCTAAGACAAGAGCATTAAATAATGAATTATGGGCCTCTAAATCTCCAATTTAGACAAAAGGAAATGTAAATGAATTATAGGCTTACAGGAAATATGTACTATGATGGGAAAACAAGAATCATCACTGTCATTTAGAATATTTTCATAAACAATCCAAAATCTACCTTTGCATTTATATATTCATACTAGCCCCAAAATTTACAAAAGTCTTCCTGCACAGAGGGAAGGATCCTCTTTCTCCATGCCTTTCTATATCCTCAAGATACTATATATAGAGGAATTTCTTGTGGAATTCAAAATGTTCAGACTTCTCGTAATTCTAAAATTAGAGACGAGTTACAAGGAGGAATGATTTATAATAACCTTTATCCTATTTTAAAGGGACCTTTAGGAAGAGGTTCATCATATACAGGCCCTTTTCATCGACTGCCATTTGTCCAAAATATGCTGAGATGTACTTATTCTAGTCTGAGAATTTATTTCATCTCAACGATCTCCTTCTTCAGAGTGACCAACCAGGACGGTTGATTCTCTGGAATGCTTTCAGCCATTTTGTCCATGTTTTTTGTCCTTTGTTGTTTGCTCCATTTCTTTTTCATAGTTGGCCCATTGATGATTAGGTCCTTCATGATGGGATTTAGACTAACTTCTAATCTTGGTTCTATAGCAGGTTCTGTATGGAATTTAGTCGCTAATATACGTGCAATTTCCCTTTCCTTCTTACCAGTAGATAAACTCGCCATGTTACTTGAATGACCTGTTTGACTGGATATGGATTGATTGGCCTTTTCCATGTATCCGAGTATCATGGACACCAGGATGTTCCTTTTAGAAATTAGAGAGTCAATCTTACAGATGAGATGATACCCTCATACTTGAGAATCAGTAGTTATAGAGTTCCAATCATGAATCACTGACAGAGTCACTTACAGGTACATTGGTTTACCACACTTGGATAATCCATTTCAAATGATTAGCTTTCGAGTTCGTTATATGGTGGTGTTCACCTGACACCATACAGTTGTGAAGTACCAAATGAGTGAAGCGGGGTGATTCCAACCAGCAGTGACCCACCCCATGAGTGGTTGATTTGACATATTGAAACATGTGACATCGGGGCTTTAGTGAAAGTGGTTTCAGGAAAACCACTTTTCACCCCAATGTATCTCTAGAGGTGTCACACGTCCATTTTAAAAAACACAATGGTTTTCTTTCGTTCGCCCTTACATGATTAAGTCTCGTGCAAGTTCACCACCCGATATGGCCTCTAACCATTGATCTGGGCCATTTTACAATCAATGGTATGTCGATTTATGCCTTTTGCACATCCGCTATATTTTTCCATATGCCACCAAATATGTCTCAGTCCTCTAAATTATCAATTCTCCAAACTATCATGCTTCTACAACGATGTAGCTCTTGCTAAATTTCCAAGACTTGGATCTTTTCTGGAAATTGTTATGGTGATAACATGGGCTCCAACTGAGCATGCTATCCTCCCTATGAGGTAGCAAAGAACTCATAGACCCGGTGCCTGATCCATTGGAATGATCCCAAAACAAATGTGTGTACCCTTATCCTACCATATCACTAGTTTTTGTTGAAGTCCAAACTCTACACGTTGCTCTCAACTCGATACTGAACATTGAATATACTGTTGAAACTGACTGTACAAAATACTAGAAATATAAACTGAAAAATGCTAGTCCAACAAGCTTATTCGTATATTCCTACCTACCCTAAAATTATGAAATGAATACTCAATAAAGTGATGCTAAAGTGTCAATGCAACCAATCAAGCAATTGGCTTCCTAATTTTTCTCTATGCACATCTTTCTTAAGAAGGCAGACAAATGTAAAAGATGGCAGCTGAAAACAAAATTTGAATCCAAAATATGCATTTATGAATGAAACAAACTCCTCCTTCACTGATGGTTTTAATAGGATAGCCACCAGATCTTGAAAACCATGAAAAATCATTTCTTCTTGGTGAGCAAAAACAAAAATACAAGACTCTTTCGTAAGTGTTTGTTGTTCTTGCTCTATTTCTTCTGTTTTGAGAACATTTTCAAATGAAATGGTAGCAATGGGTTTTTCTACTTCTCCATGCATCTCAAGAAAAACATTCATACATTTTTCAAATGTGACAGCCATATTATGTGCATCAAGGATATCCTTTTGTTCATCAAACAATTCTGATTTGGTTTCATTAAACTTTTGGAAATTTGTTTGAGGGCTGCCATTTTGACTTTCAAATGAATTAATAGAAATAAATTTCTTCTCATAATATTCTTGCAAACGTAAAAAGATGACATCATGAACTATTTCACAGTCTAGATTCCTCATGGATGTATTTTCAAAATCCTTATCTGTGTCTATGTTGTATAGAAATTGAACCAGTACGTCATTCTCAGAGGAAGAAAGACAACTTTGAAACACTTCGTCATGCTGGAAACATTGTTGAATATCCATATTTGTTTCAGGCGAATGGTAATGGGATTGAACAACAATATCTTGAGTGTCTTCTTCCTTTTTAGGCTTATAGCTAAGCATAGGTTGCAAATCTGAGCTAAAACAAATTTTCATGTGATCACCAATATGGTTATCATTACTGGAAAGTCTACTTCTCTCTTTGTATTCACCATCATGTCTGGTGGATTTCTGACTTGAGACATTACAAATATTTTTCTTCAACAATTTGAAAGAAGAAAAACACAGTGGTAAGGTTGTCTCACCTGATTCGATGCTTTCTCTAGTCTCTTTACTGTGGGCATATTTTTTAACATGCTCATCTTCAACTAATGACTGCACCACTGAACTGATGGAAAACATATGAGAAGAATGTTGCAACATATTATTAATTTGTTCCATTGATTTATTGTGATTTTGCATCAACGCAAATTCATTTGCCTCCACAATGATCTTAGAATTCTCTTTCAACAATTTAAATGCAGCAAAGAACAAAGGTAGAGAATTTTTTTCAGGTGACCCAATACTTTGCTCTTTATAACTGTGATATGTAGGTTGATCTATCTCACTATACTGCTAAAAAAGAACATATTCAACATCATAATCATATTCATACTTGTCATATATAGGCGGATCACTAACACATGCAAAGTCATCTAATAATAATAAACTTGGAACATCAACCTGTTCTTCGACAAAATGATTTGTACACTCATCCTTTTGATTATCTATAAATGAATACATGAAATAATCAGCCCCTTGCTTATCATGAGATGGATCAAAAATTAAATCAACACATTTTCTTTTAACAAGTGGAATATAATTTTCATCATAATCACAATCATTTGAAGCCTCAAGCGGACCCATGATATTGTCGATTCTATCCTCAAGATTCCAATCAACTATTTTTTGTTCATATTCACTTTCATGTTCTTGAGCATCCAACCCCTTTTTTTGGATCTGTTTACATGCCTAGATGTTGTGTTGGATATCCTAGGCATCATTAAACATTTATTGTAAGGACTTAGGTCTTCTTTCCATCAGGAGGAAGACAAATCTAGATGAAGAGTTGTTGTATAATGGAGCATGGCAGCAACTTCAGTGGATTGAATCTCTTCAGGCAATTTGTAGTAAATACTGGAAAACCTTCTACTGAATATAGAGATAGTTTCGTTGCTCTGCCATTTCAAGGCATGGAACTCTGCAAGTTGTATCTCCAAATATTTCTTCTTTCCCCAAAACTTAAAAAAAACATTCTTCAATTCTTCCCATGAGCTAATTGTACCTGGATGCAAATGTCTAAACTAGTGTTTGGTGTCCCCTTTCAAGGATTGAGAGAAGGCCCTCATACAAACCTCATCATGGTCAATCTCAAACAACTCTATAAAATTCTCAAACCCTTGGATGTGTTTCTCAGCTGAGATGACATCAGGCTCCCCATCAAACATAGGCAGGTATTTATAGTGCTCAGGAGAAAAATCATGAAAGACTTGAGGTAACTTTAAGGGTCTATATCTATGTTGAGTCTTGGAGGATTTTGGATCAAGCACAAGAGGTGAAATATCATCTTTGGTTTCATGAAGCTCATCAACTTGGTTATGGTCATCACATGGCCCAGATGGAATTTTTTTTATCAAAATCAGTGATACATTGAGGATATGCATGTACAAATTTAAGAGGAGGATATACAATTTCAAGATTCTCATGATCATCATTGGAATGTAGTAGGTAAAGAAAAATTTGTTTGGCATATTCAAGGAAGGAGCAGAGGAAACTTATAACAAATAGTAAAATGCTTTGGAGGAGATCCCATTTTAAGTACCTATTTTCTTCCATGATGCCTTTTCATACTTATGTCAAGGCATATCATCTTCCAGTGGAGTCTCTGAATTTCATTTGAAATTTGAGTGGAGTTGCCAACATTCTACATTGAGAGTGGAGTCGCCAGTGAAAATTCAAATTTCTGGATTCTTCTACCAGTGGAATCACCTTCAAACTGATTTTTTGATGTGTGGAGTCTCTAGAGAAGGAAGAAAACCAATATGTGCCTAAGTGTCTGCTGCTCTCAAACCTTAGAACTCAGCCATGTCGTTCCTTCCTAGGGAAAAATTTTCAATTCGTCCTCGACAACAACGCCAGAATGCTAGCACTCTGTAAATTTTGTCCAGCTGAATAGACAAACGACAGAGGTAAATATTTCAACCATCTTTAGATATGAGGTACTAGCCTGCTCAACTCAGAGAGGGATCTCATGTCACTGGGTATATATGTGGAAATCGATGGCTAGATTTGGTTTGTTTTGGGGGTTTTCAATAAAATTACTGGAAAAAAGAAGATAACATTTGGGCTATGGGGTATGGAATAAATAGAATATATTATCAAACCTAAGAACTATTCAGGGTGTTGACACTCGAAACTGAAATGGGTTGCAGCAAATCAATCTCGAGGCAACCTCGAACCACTTTGGATTAGAAGCAGCCCTCCTCCAACCTGAGAGGGATCTCTTGAACAATGTCACAAAATAATCTTTTGTAATCTTAAAAAGGGTGGGCAAATTTATGGGTAAATGATGGTCTCGGATTTTTAGAGTTTGGAGGTTAAACCAGGGAAATGGTCCATTGGGCATGGAGTCAAATGAAAACTGAAGAAAGGGGATAATAGCAGCGATTGAATAACTTGCAGAAAGTGAGGCAAAGTAAGTTTATATTTCAGCGCTTTGATAATCGGGTGTGGTAGTAGAAAAAGGAAAGGAAAGGCTGATGTAGCAGAGAATATATGAAAAATTCTAGAAGTGTATATTGGTCTTACACCCACTGATAGCTGGTGCAAAGGAAAGACAACAAAAAATTACAGAAAACCATAATCCATTTGCTATAGTAGTGGTCGTACTAAAGTATAACGAAGCACATCAGTTAGAAGAAAATGAAATGAAACGCAGTTGTGACGAAATAAGGAAGAAATAACATTTTGAAAATGATAACACATCAACTGTGAGTAAGGAGCATATCAAATGAATTCCAAACAAATTTAACACAGCTGAAAAGGAGAAGAACATGCTGAAAGAAATCAACCGTGATGAATCTCACAGTCACAAATAAAAAATCATCTTTATTCCTCATTCCTGGTTTACAAAATAACTCAGCAATTACAATGAACCCCTCTTCGAAAGAGGTTTCCCCCCCAGCACTAAACTCATGTGCCCCCCTTTCTTATGTTACATCAACACCTATTTAATTACTCTCACCCACAATACGTTACATCACTCATATCTCTTTGTTTACAAAAAATAATCTAAAAGAAATATGAAACGCTTCATCTTCATGGAAAACTGCAACTGCCAGGTGTTCTTCCATTTGGGGGCACCTCTCCTTCGAATTCCTGGTGATGACTGTTCAGTGTCTCATATCATGAATCCTCTGAAGTTCTCCAACTTAATCAATGGGATTTATTTCTGAGAGCGCCAACAATAACTGAGTCCATGCCATTCAATAAAAGGATTGAAGAAATATGTTTTCATTAAAAATGACTCCATCCATCATTTCGATGAATATTGTTCATCCCCATGTCCAAGGGAGAAGGTTTTTATGATATGAACCCTGCAATGGATAACCTGAAGCTGAAATATTTAAGTTCTTCAACTTGAGTTTATATGCATCTGCATTTTCCTGTGCCTGCTTCAGACGAGCTCGCTTTTGAAAAAAAATTCCTCATGAAATGCAAGAGACTAAATAAAATGCTCCACCCTCGTCAAATTTACCTCGCCTGCATCTGCTATCATTCGACCCATTCTAATAAAAATAGAGTAGCTCAACCAAAAAAAACACTGAAATCGACAACTCCGCGGCGCATAAGTTTTCCTCCATACCAGTACACAAAAGGTACATAGCATAGTGCGATAAACTGACTTGTCCCCAGGGCCAATCCTGTGTACCATGACTATTTCTTAATCTCCTCGTGTGGACTTGCCTGTGTGAAGTCAAACAACTGAATAAATTTGTCCTGAGAGAAAAAGGCTGTTATGGTGCTATGATGCGTAAAACATTCTGAGGCCACTTGTCTTCCTTCATCCTGTGCTTTAGCAGATTTACGCGAGATGGTCTGAAGGAGAACTTTTCTAGTGTAGAAATAAACAACCAGCAAGGGCTGCACACCGATTAACATAATAGCAAGTTTCCACGATAAGGCTAATCCTAGAACGAAGGACACAATAATTCCATAGATACACTCCACTAATAGTGAAAGATGGTCCGCAACCAAGGATTTCATAGTATTAACTTCTTTTGCCAACCTTGAGCAAACTGCTCCATTGGAATTTTGGTCCAGATCGAACGAGCCGACTTCGAATGTAGGAATTTTCGAAAACATTCTTTTCTGGATCCTTCTTGATAGAAACTCGCCCATCCTTGCAAAGTTGTAATGTTGAATCAAATTCATTATGAAAACTAGAACTGCAAGAGCTATAAAAGCGATGCAATAGATTCTGATTTTATGACTTAGCTCGTTTCTGTCTATGACAAACAGCACAGAAGCCATTTTTTCTAAAGTAAAAGAATACACTATTTGAATAATACCACATCCAAAGGTGCATAAGAAGCTCATCACAGTTCTTTTCTTCGGGCACATTTAATACAAGCAATATCACATAATTGGGTTCCTATTGACGATTTATTCATGTCATTTTGTTGTCTCCCTGCATCGTTCTAGTCCTCTTCATGGGCATCCTGCTCCCTCTGCTGAGTTGTAGCTCTCATTACCCTTCTTTTTCATTCAATGATAAGAACAGTAGTACTGCTATTGCTGTTAGCGCAATTCTGAGAGAGCAACCTATTATAATCGCCGCCATGTGTCGAGGTCGAGTACTATTGGTGGGGAATTTGTCTGGATGAGATGTGCCATCGCGACAATAGCAAAGAAACATTGTAGGTTTTGATATATCATCACCACAATTCCCATTACTATTCAAACAAGCTCCATGTCTTTGATCTCTATTCCGGTTGACCTTCCATGTTACCTCAAAGTCCGTCGATATATTTATGAGATACACTATTCATGTTGAAACTCTCACGGAGATGGACGGATTAAACAGTCTAATAGAGCCTGCTTCCATTCTGGAGCATTTAGAAGAAACAGTCGATGGAATGAAGGGGTGGAAGGAGGCTTATCTTCATGCACCACATCTCGATGGACTGACATAGAAGCATTTGAACTTGATCTACTATACGTGCCCGAACTCCTCGCTGTCAAAAATAGGTCTCGCATGTAGGGGGTTTCGAATCTTTCATCTGGCTTATCTGTCGTGGCCTGTTGCAGTTGCACCAAAATAGCGTATGCTCCATTGAGCTCTGTGGGTGACCCTTGAGATCTGTGGGTGAGCGATGGAGACAATCCATTGAGCTCTGTGGGTGACCCTTGCAACTCCCACCAAGAGATTCTTGCAATGAAAATGTTAAGCGGAAATCACGATATGAAATATATGTTTTCTTTCCTGTTTGTGAAACTTCTGCCAGAATTTTAATCAAATTCCCAAGCTATGATAGTGAATGGTTAATGTTGCCAACTTCCTTTAACTGCTCTCCAGCTACACCTGTCATAAAAGAAGCTCCTTCGCCTCCCAATCAAAATTCTTATTCCACTTTGTAAATCGTTTGTAGCCTGATGCTTTCTTTAAGCATTCTAGATAAGCCATGCACAATTGTCCATATCGTAGCTTTGCCTGAAATACCAATTTCATAGCCAAAAATAAGACCGTCGGTGGCGACCATGATGTAGGTGATCAATACAAACATGGTGAGCTTCCCTGGATAGTCTTTTCTAGAGTTTGACGTTAAAACCACGCCCCCTCCAACCAACTGAAACACCATTTGGGTCACTGATCATCCTCTTAAACCCTAGCAATGCATTAATAACATCATTATGTTGCGTCTGATCAACTATGTTCATGGATGGATCACTAACTCTGGAAGAAGCAAATATGGTATTTGATTTTGGGAATTGGTGGGGCTGACAATGCCCAAATGGAAGAAAGCCATTATGGAAAGGTAGAAGCAATAACAATAACAAAAACAAGATGAGAGCCATGGAACCAGGCTTAGAAAATCTAACGCGGTGGAGATGTGATCATACAGGGAGTGCTTGAAACAAATGAGGTGAGGTAAGAGTGATACAGATAGAAGAGTAAGCAAAGAAATAAGCAAATTAACGATAGTGTCTAATTGATAATCTCTGTTACAACACAGGGGAAAATGCTAAATCAGTCAGTGAGTCTGAGTTTATATCTGAAAGTTTTTCATGACATCAGAAGAAAAAGAAACACATAACTACATCAAAGCATTAGAGAGATGAATTCTGAATAAGTTAAGAAGAGAGAAACATAGTCCAAGTTGCTAAGCCAAGAGCATTAAATAATGAATTTTGGGCCTCTAAATCTCCAATTTAGATAGAAGGAAATGTAAATGAATTGTAGGATTACAGTAAATATGTATTATGAGGGGAAACAAGAATCATATCACTGCCAGTTAGAATCTTTTCATAAACAATCCAAAATCTGCCTCTGCATTTATATATTCATACTAGCCCCAAAATTTAAGAAAGTCTTCATGCACAGAGGGAAGGCTCCTCTTTCTCCATGCCTTTCTATATCCTCAAGATAATATATATAGATGAATTTCTTGAGGAATTCAAAATGTTCAAACTTCTCGTAATTCTAAAATTAGAGATGAGTTATAAGGAGGAATGATTTATAATAACCGTTATCCTATTTTAAAGGGACCATTAGGAATAGGTTCATCATATCTAGGCCCTTTTCTTCAACTGACATATATCCAAAACATGTTGAGATGTACTTATTCCAGTCTAAGAATTTATTTCATCTCAACGATATCCTTCTTCAGAGTGACCAACTAGGCCAGTTGATTCTCCCCAATGCTTTCAGTCATTCTGGCCATGTTTTTTGTCCTCTGCCATTTTCTTCGTTTCTTTTTCACAACTGGCCTATTGATGATTAGGTCCTTCATGATGGGATTTATCCTAACTTCTAATGCTAGGTATATAGTAGGTTCCGTATGGAATTTAGTTGCTAATATACATGCAATTTCCCTTTCCTTCTTACCAGTAGATAAACCCACCATGTTACTTGAATGACATGTTTGACTGGATATGGTTTGATTGGCCTTGTCCATGTATCCCAGTATCGTAGACACCAAGATGTTCCTTTCATAAATTAGAGATTCAATCTTACGGATGAGATGATACCCTCATACTTGAGAATTGGTAGTTATAGAGTTCCAATCATGAATCACTGATAGAGTCACTTACAGGTACGTTGGTTTACCATGCTTGGCTAATCCATTTCAAATGATTAGATTTCAAGTTTGTTATATGGTGGCATTCACTTGACATCATACGGTTGTGAAGTACCGAACGAGTGAAGCGGGGTGATTTTGACCAGCCATCACCCGCCCCACGAGTGGTTGATTTGACATATTGAAACATGTGACATCGGGGCTTTGGCGAAAGTGGTTTCAAGAAAACTTCCTTTCACCCCGATGTATCTCTAGAGGTGTCGTGCACCCATTTTAAAAACCAAAATGGTTTTCCCTGGTCCTCCCTTGCATGATTAAGTCCCGTGCAAGTTCACCGCCCGATATGGCCTCCAACCATTGATCTGGGCCATTTTACATTCGATGGTCTGTTGAATTATGCCTTTTTTGCCTCCGCTATATTTGTCCATATGCCACCAGATATGTCATGGTCCTCTAAATTATCAATTCTCCAAACTATCATGCTTCTGCGACGATGTAGCTCTTGCTAAATTTCTGAGACTTGGATCATGTCTAACAATTGTTATGTTGATAACAGAATTAACATAGCCCCCACTACCAATGCGCCATACAATGTGATTTAAACTATATGTGGTGCATATTATATTCAAATTTGTATTAAGTTTGAAATGGGTGGAAAAAGGGTCGAGGGCCTAAGCCCTCAACCCTATCCTTTGGTTTGTTGTATACCATGTAATCCACACCTAAATTGCAGAAGGGATAATGAAGATTCCATGAACATACCTTATAACTATCCACACACACACACACACATATCTCTCCATATGTGTGTGTGTGTGTGTGTAACCAACCAACAAAACACGTGAATATATGGTATTCGGTGGGACTCAAACCCCCAAATTACCATATATAACTCCATGCCTTAACTATTAAGCCAATAGTCCCACCATTTTCGGTATTCCACTAAAAATAGATTTTAGTTGCGAAAATGTGCGGATGGAGGTTGGAGGGCCTACGACCTATATATGGGCACAAATTCCAACACTTCAGACATTCTCATGTCTACATGGATTCCAACACTTCAAACATTTGCAGGTATACACAAATCCTAAGGTGGCACTATTTTCGATACAGGAAATGGATTTTAAGGTCGTATGGATGTCTCGATTTGCATGCTTAGGAGAGACTAAGTATAGTTGTCTCATAAAGCATGCCATGAGGTATAATGACAACACCTAGGAAACTGTATACTCATTTTTCATGATTTTTCAAACGGATCATGAATTTGAGGTCTATTTTGTGATTTGAAGTCTTTTGTAAAACTCTTATCTCAATTTTCCATTAATGATCATTTAGTGCATTGTTTTGCGCACCGAAGAGGGTGAAATTCAGCCAGTATGGAATTTTTTCAACTTTATAGTCAAAATTTTCAGAATTTTGCAAGGATTTTAGTGGTGAACTTATTTTTGTGTTTTGAGTAATGGAATTGAATAGATTCCATTAAATTTGGTTTTGTGATCCCATATTGTAATGTATTTTGGTATTTTGAAATGATGGAGAACAATCATTATATCTAAAGGGAATTTGAAGATGAAGTGGTGTATGTCATCTACATATTCAATTTGAGTTATTTTATTTTATGTTGTGTCATCTCATCATTCAACAAACTAAACACTAGTTTACAAGTTTTTGGGTAAAGAGCACATCATTAGAATTATGCAAATCACCTCAATATGATCAATAAATTATTCTGAATCAAGTTAGATGTTGCATGTAAATATGTAAAGAAATATGTGGTGTATAAGGATTTTCGGATCAAGTTGGTATCGGTGCTAGTTTTGAGGTGAATTGCAAGTTGTTGATGTGACGAGATTGAAGAGTTCGATTGGTGAAGATTCTTATCAAGAACACAGGATGAGTAAATTTCTCATGAAATTGAGGCTACAAAATATCATTAATCAAAAAATCCATAAGGTGAATTATGAGCTAAGAATGTAGTTGCAAACTCTTGAGGAAGAGAAGCAGAGAATGAAACATCGACTGATATGTCATGAGGAAATACATAAGGGTATTTTTCATGAGTTAGAAAGAAATTTGTGAATCAGAAACCAAGTATTGGCACCATCAGTACCAATCCATGAAGATTGGCAAACTAAGGATGTAAAGTCTCCAATGCAAAAGGGAATACCTATTTCGAAAGACGTGATAAAAAAAAATGACTAATCATATTATTATTTTTCCTGTCAAGATGGAGAATGCTCGAGGGTAGCTGAAGCAAAGAGAAATTTAGATGAAGAAGTTATACATAAACATTTAACCTTGCCTTGTAGTGTAGAGAAAGGTAACATGTGTAATAAATCTCCAGATGAAGATGCGCATGCTACAGGATAAAGAATGAAGACTTTTCCCACTAGTGAATGGTATAGATATCCATGTGCTTCCTGTGGAACTAGAAACCATGAGGTGGAGAAGTGTCGAAGGAGAAAATCTATGTAAGTAATCCATCCAAGAAGAAAGTGGATCATCTCTCCAATAAAAATAAAAAAAGGAATGATAAGAAGGGATCGTGGAACAAGACACTCTATTCTTATTATGGTAAGAGTGGACATCAAATCGAGAAGTGTTGGACACTTTAACCACACTTATGTCTGAAGTAGAACATAAAATATGTAAAGACATTTGCAAGAAGACAAGCAACAACTCCAGACGAAGTTAATGGTCTTACTGAAAGTCTTGGGAAAGAATACTTCCTAATGGATAGCCTTGGAAAAATGATAAATGAAGACATCGAAGAATGGTTCATGGACATTGGCTTATCTCGCCACAAGAATGGGATGAGATCAATATTTTTTACTTTCTTAGAGTCTAAGATAGATTGTTATGTAGGATATGGAACCAACACTAGACAAGCAATAAAAGGGTATGGATATGTAATATTCCATCTCGCGTCGGGAGGATTTCTAGGAATCGAACATATGTTGTATGTTCCATAATTAAAGGTAAACCTACTCTCAGTTGCAATATTTGAGGATGAAATCTATGCAGTCACATTCCAAAATGTTCGAGTACTTGTGTATTCAAGAGAAGCTACTCTAGACACAAAAATAGTGCTTGGTATTCGTAAAGAGAGGTTATACAGGTTACTCGGAAGACCTATAGTTTGGTCTAATGGTTACTTGGATTCAGCATTAGATTCAATGTCAGATTCAACATCAATGTCAGATCCATTTTCAGAGGTTGGAAGTTGTGACACTCCTCCCAGTACAATGGGAAGACTGAGTCCATAAGTAAACCATATAAATATTTCATTGTAAATATGTATGTTAGCACCAACTTCTACAAAGTCATGAGCATCAAGCGCGACACACAGAAGAAATCCATTTCGGGCCTAAAATCAAGCGAGTTGGCTTTTGTTTTCAGCAACAAGGATCCACATATGGAGCAGATCGATGGTCATCGGGTAGGCTTGAGTCACAGAATTGCACGAGGTATAGTGCATGGGCTCATTTCTCATCACCGAAGTTGTGAAATGATTAGCCCTTTCGCGTTTTCAGCTACCGGGACTTCAAAGAGACAAAGGGGGTCACTCCTCCACTGCATCGGGAATCCCCAAAACCTGAAATGCGAAATGTAAAAGCTGCCCATGAGCCTTTCGATATTTCGGCTACCGGGAGTTCAAGAGACAAGAAATCCACTCCTCCACTGCATCGGGAATCGCCGAAGCCCGAAACACTAAATGTAAAATGCTCGAGAGACATTTCGGTATTTTGGCTACCGGGAGTTCAAGAGATAAGGGAGTCCTTCTTCCACTGCATTGGGAAACTCCAAAACCCGAAATGAGAAAAGTCATTTCGGCATTTTGGCTACTGGGAGTTCAAGAGACAAAAGGTTTCTCTCTCTTTATGTTTTCAGTCTCGGCCACCCTCCATGAAAAAAGTAGTTAATGAATATTGAGCAAGTGGTTGACACCTCAGCTCAAGCCATGAATGCAGGGCATGGAGGTTTTGGCAGGCAGTCTACCCAAGATCATCCTGTGTGCAAGTTTTCTTAAGAGAGCTATGCCGATATGATGTCCTCGACTGACCAGAGGGACCTGCGCATGCTAAGTTAGACTTTAATGTCTCATCTACCCTCCTGTTGACAAGGGGGCGAATTTATCTAAGTATATATACTCAATTTTTGTATTTTTGTAAGGATTGATAGTAGAGATAAGCTCCCGACTATAAATATTTAACAAAGCCTCTAGTTCTCTGGTTATACAATGATATTTTGAGATTTCTTGTTTAATGGTAGCCAACCTCCTCCTTTCCTTGTTCCTCTGAATCTGAAAGACCGGGTATGGATGATACAGTCGGGTGTTGTTGTAAATATATGATGTATGTTTGATTGTATTAGTTTTGCAATGTTTGAGGTTTACTTTGAAGTTTCTCCGGTTTGAGAGGATCTCACATCTGAGACTTTTCCCCTTTCTGTCCCTCCACTTACTCACCATTATGAAAATTTACTAGCTCAAGTTAAATCAAGACCTCACATATCCTTGTTGTTCCAACCCATTTTTCTGAGTGAGCGATATCGTTCTCAGTTTACTTCCATTCGATCACCCCCTCTATAAATAAATCGTGACATAAACTGATGTGCCTCAGGCTTACTCCTACCGCAATCTAGGAGTGACTTCTGTAGCCAACATTTCTGGCGCGGTTGCTGGGGATGAAGTTGAAAATTTTCCCTGGGATTGAACAACATTGAGCCTCTGATTCTAAAGGTGCGGCAGGCATCAGAGCCTTCCGAGATTGCTATTGTGCACCTGGAAACTCCATTATGGTGAACCTATTGTTTCAATTATGGCTTCCAGAGGTAGACACACGCGGTCCCATCCACAGCTGCCTCTAGCTACACTTGAAGCTGATCCAAAGGTGATTTTCAGAAAAGGAAAGGCCTCTGAAGGAGAAAATTCCACCACCAAACCAAGTAATCTTCCATCTCCTTCTATAGGAACTCCATTTTCTTCTTCTCATCTTCCTAGCAAACCTTTTTCTGAAGTTTCCCATTTCCTGAATTTCGGGAGTGTTCCTGTTCAGCTTTCCCCTCCTGGTCTAGGACTGGAGAGAGAAATCCTTGTCACTCCCCTCTCCCCTGAAGTTGTACCTTGGTGTATACCCAGGACCACAAAATATTTCCCCACTCCTAGCTTTACCACTCCTCCTCTTGTTACTGTTGTTGCTACTACACAGATAGAAGCATCTGCTGACTCAAGCCCTGTAGCCTTCTCTTTGAATCCCCCATTTTTTCCCCTTCCACCTGGAAGCTCATTTCCAGTATCCCCTATTCAATCTCCTTCTCCTATGAGCTCTCCTCCACCTAATATTCCTATGGTAGGAGAAAATCCCCCCATGACTAGAATGGAGGCTATAATAGCTACTAAGTATGCTCCCCTTCTGTTACCTCAGCCTCTCAATGCCCTTCCAGCAGATGGCTACCTTAAGAAGTTTCCCAAGTTTACAGGAAAAGGGGACATAGCTGCAGATGAACACATTGAAGCCTTTTACATTTTTATATATGATCATGTTATCATGCATGCAGATGTATGGATGAGGATTTTCATCCATAGCCTTGAAGGCGAGGCTAGAAAGTAGTTTAGGGCCCTACCTCCTGGATCTATTGATGGGATTGAGGCTTTGGATAATGCCTTTTTGAGACAGTGGGGAGACAAAAAAGACTTCATGTATTACATGACAGAGTTTGAGTCTTTGAAGAGAAAGGAAGGAGAGTCTGTCTTCGACTTCTCCAAGAGATTCAATAAAATGTACAATAAGATCCCCACTGAAATAAATCCCTTAGAAGCCTTTGCTAAGATCACTTATGCTAGCGCTTTTGATCCTGATTTCTACCTTCTGTTGAGGGAAAGGAGAGCCACTACTCTGGCTCACATGTAGGATGTAGCCATGGAAGTAGAATCTAACATATTAGTTGTCGACCAACTCAGGAATAAGGCTGATAGAGACATATCCAGGAAGAGATATGAAGCCTCCCCATCCAGTTCCTCTCTTCTTCCCCTTCATACAGACGAGGTAACTAAAGTGATAAAATCACTTTTGGCTAGAATGGAAAGGTGGGAATTAGAAGGGAAGCCCACGTACAAAAATCCCCAAAATACTGATAACAGAGGCTTCAAGAGGCCTAGCAACAATGTTCCACAGGTTTTGCCAAGGGAACAAAGGAGCAGAGACAGAGATGAGTAGAGGAATCAAACCCCTCTCTAAAATAACCTAGTTTCTCATGAGGAAGGAGAGGAGATAGATGAGCCCGACCTTGAAATTCACTGTATTGAAGAAACTTTCCCTTTTTCCCATTTGACTCAATCTATATATGAAGAATCCCTTATGAACAGTCAATTCAATGAGCTAGGTAAAGGGGAAAAGGCCAACAACACTCCTCACAGGTATCATCTCAGGTCAAAGAGGAAAGAAGGGAATTTTGATAGCCATGATCAACCCCTCATAGCGGAAAAACCTGCTAAGCCTACTACAATTACTACTAAAGAAAAGAAAACTCAAAATATTTTGCCAACAACCAAAGAACATGTTTTTGAGGTAACGGAAGCTCCTAAGACTTTTCCCTCCTTTAGTTTTGAGCATGAAATTATAAATATTAGAATTCCCGTACCCCTCTCATAGCTAGTTAAAAATGAAGATTTCAAAAGTTCCCTCTCCAAGTTGCTACAATCTGAGCCCCCCCAGCCTTCTACAGACTCAGTAAATATTCAATATGAAAAGTCAGCAGTCATCCTAGGTCCCATGGTAGAATATAGAGATTATTCATCCCCTCCCTTCTACACATCCCTGAACATACATGATAAGGTGTTGCATAATTGCCTCATGGATTCAGGAGCTTCCCACAACCTTATGCCCAAAATAGTCACAGAAGAATTGGGACTAGAAGTGACAAAGGATTATCATGATTTGTACTCTTTTGATTCAAGGAGGGTGCAATGCCTTGGATTCATCAAGGACTTGGTGGTCTCTTTATTTCAGCTGCCAATGAACAGTGTGGTCATGGACATTGTAGTGGTTGATGTTCCCCCCAAGTTCGGCATGTTGTTGTCAAGATCTTGGATTAGAAAACTTGGAGGAACATTACAGATGGATCTCACATATGCCACCATTCTAGTCTTTGGAGGGGAACACAAGAGGTTGTACAGAAAATCCCAACTGGCCTACATTGTCAGTGATGAAGCAAACCCCACTAATCACCCCATCTTTGCACTTGAAACTGATTTGGGGTCTAGCTTATTGCAGATCACTGAGACTCCTAAAGCCCCTTTTTAAATCAGAAAGCAACCTATATCTAATCATGAGATACCTCCTCCAACAACCTTTGTTTGTAAAATGTTCTTCGACAAAGATTCTTCTAGCGAAGGCGCTGGCGCTGGAGCAGTTCTTGTGTTCCCTTGGCAGGAAACCATATCCCTGTCATACAAGCTAGAATTTGAAGCTACCAATAATGTGGTAAAATATGAAGCTCATCTTTTGGGTATGAGGGTTGCAAAGGAAAGGGGAATTAATGAGGTAGCAGTGTTCAAAGATGTTGATTTGATAATCTAGCAAGTCAGGAATGCTTATCGAGCTAAGAATCCTTGACTTAGGGGTTACAGAGATGAAGTGTGGGACCTGATCGATAATTTCTTCTCATCTTTCAACATTTCTTTTATTCCAAGAGAGGAAAATACTTTCATTGATTCCTTAGCCATCTCGGCTAGTCTGTTTAGGATCCCTCTGTTGCTTAAGATCAAATATGGAATTGAGATAAGATATAGGCCATCCATCCCAGACAATATCAAGCATTGGAAAGTATTTGAAGACGATATTGAAATCAAAAAAGTTCTTCAATCCGTCGACGAATTTTCTGCATTTCACATTTATTAGGATCCTGATCTCGAAAGTCACTCTCACCCTGAGGTATTTTTAAATAAAATCGCTAATCACCATATTATTCACCTACCTAGCAATCACATCCCGAAGGGACTGGTCCCTTTATAAAGACTATTCGATGTGAATGATGTGGCAGTAAAGGGTAGGGTTTCAAATGGAGATGATGATACAACAGAGTGAAATATCGACACACAAGAGGAGCCTAAGTTTGTCAAGTTGTCAAGCATTTTGACCAAAGAATAGAGGGCTGAGTATACTGAGTTATTAAAAGAATTTACTGATGTGTTTGCATGGACCTATGAAGACCTCAAGACATATGACACATCTGTCATTGAACACAAGATCCCACTGAAGGAAGAGGCTAAGCCATTTAGGTAGAAGCTAAGACAGATAAATCCCATGTTGTTTCCTGTCATGGAGAGAGAAGTGAAGAAGTTGTTAGATGCCCAAATCATTGTCCCCTTGAGATATTATGAGTGGGTGGCCAATTTGGTTCCCGTGAGGAAGAAAAGTGGAGAAATTAGGCTCTGTGTCAATTTCAGGAACCTGAACAGGTGCTCAAACAAAGACAACTATCCTTTGCCCCACATGGGACACATATTGCAGAGGTTAACTGGTGCATCTAGGATATCCATGATTAACGGTTTTTCTGGCTATAATCAAATATCAGTCATGCCTAAGGACAGAGAAAAGACAGCCTTCACCACTCCTTGGGGAACATTCATGTATGCCAAAATGCCTTTTGGACTAATGAATGTAGGAGCAACATTTCAACGAGCCATGGACATAACCTTCATTGGGGAGAAATATCAATTTGTGGTGATCTATCTGGATGACATTACAGTCTTCTCCAGGTCTGATAAAGGGCATTGTTTTCACTTGAGGAAATTTTTCATGAAGTTCCAAAGGTTTGGCCTTTCCTTAAATCCCAAGAAATCTTTGTTTTCTATGAAGGAGGGGAAACTGTTAGGCCATATAGTATCAACAGAGGGAGTGAGAATTGATCCTAGCAGGGTAGAGGAAATTTACACCCTATCACTTCCCAGGTCTAAAAGGGAAGTTCTGGATTTTTTAGGGAAGATTAACTTTCTAAGGAGGTTCATCTCAAATTTTGCTGAGGTGGTGTTGGTAGCCAACCCAATTTTTTTTTGATTACTCTCAAAAGCTGCCTACACCCCTTATGGTATCATTGCCGCATTGTGCTAATAGACATGTTTCTCGTTTTTGCAACCATTACAATTCAATTTCGACTCAGTTTTCACAATTGCAAATGTGAAAACACCTCT
>ML816718.1:0-22016 GCA_009831015.1 Picea engelmannii | reverse complement strand
ACTACCAATGCGCCATACAATGTGATTTAAACTATATGTGGTGCATATTATATTCAAATTTGTATTAAGTTTGAAATGGGTGGAAAAAGGGTCGAGGGCCTAAGCCCTCAACCCTATCCTTTGGTTTGTTGTATACCATGTAATCCACACCTAAATTGCAGAAGGGATAATGAAGATTCCATGAACATACCTTATAACTATCCACACACACACACACACATATCTCTCCATATGTGTGTGTGTGTGTGTGTAACCAACCAACAAAACACGTGAATATATGGTATTCGGTGGGACTCAAACCCCCAAATTACCATATATAACTCCATGCCTTAACTATTAAGCCAATAGTCCCACCATTTTCGGTATTCCACTAAAAATAGATTTTAGTTGCGAAAATGTGCGGATGGAGGTTGGAGGGCCTACGACCTATATATGGGCACAAATTCCAACACTTCAGACATTCTCATGTCTACATGGATTCCAACACTTCAAACATTTGCAGGTATACACAAATCCTAAGGTGGCACTATTTTCGATACAGGAAATGGATTTTAAGGTCGTATGGATGTCTCGATTTGCATGCTTAGGAGAGACTAAGTATAGTTGTCTCATAAAGCATGCCATGAGGTATAATGACAACACCTAGGAAACTGTATACTCATTTTTCATGATTTTTCAAACGGATCATGAATTTGAGGTCTATTTTGTGATTTGAAGTCTTTTGTAAAACTCTTATCTCAATTTTCCATTAATGATCATTTAGTGCATTGTTTTGCGCACCGAAGAGGGTGAAATTCAGCCAGTATGGAATTTTTTCAACTTTATAGTCAAAATTTTCAGAATTTTGCAAGGATTTTAGTGGTGAACTTATTTTTGTGTTTTGAGTAATGGAATTGAATAGATTCCATTAAATTTGGTTTTGTGATCCCATATTGTAATGTATTTTGGTATTTTGAAATGATGGAGAACAATCATTATATCTAAAGGGAATTTGAAGATGAAGTGGTGTATGTCATCTACATATTCAATTTGAGTTATTTTATTTTATGTTGTGTCATCTCATCATTCAACAAACTAAACACTAGTTTACAAGTTTTTGGGTAAAGAGCACATCATTAGAATTATGCAAATCACCTCAATATGATCAATAAATTATTCTGAATCAAGTTAGATGTTGCATGTAAATATGTAAAGAAATATGTGGTGTATAAGGATTTTCGGATCAAGTTGGTATCGGTGCTAGTTTTGAGGTGAATTGCAAGTTGTTGATGTGACGAGATTGAAGAGTTCGATTGGTGAAGATTCTTATCAAGAACACAGGATGAGTAAATTTCTCATGAAATTGAGGCTACAAAATATCATTAATCAAAAAATCCATAAGGTGAATTATGAGCTAAGAATGTAGTTGCAAACTCTTGAGGAAGAGAAGCAGAGAATGAAACATCGACTGATATGTCATGAGGAAATACATAAGGGTATTTTTCATGAGTTAGAAAGAAATTTGTGAATCAGAAACCAAGTATTGGCACCATCAGTACCAATCCATGAAGATTGGCAAACTAAGGATGTAAAGTCTCCAATGCAAAAGGGAATACCTATTTCGAAAGACGTGATAAAAAAAAATGACTAATCATATTATTATTTTTCCTGTCAAGATGGAGAATGCTCGAGGGTAGCTGAAGCAAAGAGAAATTTAGATGAAGAAGTTATACATAAACATTTAACCTTGCCTTGTAGTGTAGAGAAAGGTAACATGTGTAATAAATCTCCAGATGAAGATGCGCATGCTACAGGATAAAGAATGAAGACTTTTCCCACTAGTGAATGGTATAGATATCCATGTGCTTCCTGTGGAACTAGAAACCATGAGGTGGAGAAGTGTCGAAGGAGAAAATCTATGTAAGTAATCCATCCAAGAAGAAAGTGGATCATCTCTCCAATAAAAATAAAAAAAGGAATGATAAGAAGGGATCGTGGAACAAGACACTCTATTCTTATTATGGTAAGAGTGGACATCAAATCGAGAAGTGTTGGACACTTTAACCACACTTATGTCTGAAGTAGAACATAAAATATGTAAAGACATTTGCAAGAAGACAAGCAACAACTCCAGACGAAGTTAATGGTCTTACTGAAAGTCTTGGGAAAGAATACTTCCTAATGGATAGCCTTGGAAAAATGATAAATGAAGACATCGAAGAATGGTTCATGGACATTGGCTTATCTCGCCACAAGAATGGGATGAGATCAATATTTTTTACTTTCTTAGAGTCTAAGATAGATTGTTATGTAGGATATGGAACCAACACTAGACAAGCAATAAAAGGGTATGGATATGTAATATTCCATCTCGCGTCGGGAGGATTTCTAGGAATCGAACATATGTTGTATGTTCCATAATTAAAGGTAAACCTACTCTCAGTTGCAATATTTGAGGATGAAATCTATGCAGTCACATTCCAAAATGTTCGAGTACTTGTGTATTCAAGAGAAGCTACTCTAGACACAAAAATAGTGCTTGGTATTCGTAAAGAGAGGTTATACAGGTTACTCGGAAGACCTATAGTTTGGTCTAATGGTTACTTGGATTCAGCATTAGATTCAATGTCAGATTCAACATCAATGTCAGATCCATTTTCAGAGGTTGGAAGTTGTGACACTCCTCCCAGTACAATGGGAAGACTGAGTCCATAAGTAAACCATATAAATATTTCATTGTAAATATGTATGTTAGCACCAACTTCTACAAAGTCATGAGCATCAAGCGCGACACACAGAAGAAATCCATTTCGGGCCTAAAATCAAGCGAGTTGGCTTTTGTTTTCAGCAACAAGGATCCACATATGGAGCAGATCGATGGTCATCGGGTAGGCTTGAGTCACAGAATTGCACGAGGTATAGTGCATGGGCTCATTTCTCATCACCGAAGTTGTGAAATGATTAGCCCTTTCGCGTTTTCAGCTACCGGGACTTCAAAGAGACAAAGGGGGTCACTCCTCCACTGCATCGGGAATCCCCAAAACCTGAAATGCGAAATGTAAAAGCTGCCCATGAGCCTTTCGATATTTCGGCTACCGGGAGTTCAAGAGACAAGAAATCCACTCCTCCACTGCATCGGGAATCGCCGAAGCCCGAAACACTAAATGTAAAATGCTCGAGAGACATTTCGGTATTTTGGCTACCGGGAGTTCAAGAGATAAGGGAGTCCTTCTTCCACTGCATTGGGAAACTCCAAAACCCGAAATGAGAAAAGTCATTTCGGCATTTTGGCTACTGGGAGTTCAAGAGACAAAAGGTTTCTCTCTCTTTATGTTTTCAGTCTCGGCCACCCTCCATGAAAAAAGTAGTTAATGAATATTGAGCAAGTGGTTGACACCTCAGCTCAAGCCATGAATGCAGGGCATGGAGGTT
Organism: Picea engelmannii; assembly: GCA_009831015.1. Lineage (NCBI taxonomy): Eukaryota > Viridiplantae > Streptophyta > Pinopsida > Pinales > Pinaceae > Picea > Picea engelmannii. Next base: position 18,605 of record ML816718.1, on the reverse strand, counting down.
TTGGCAGGCAGTCTACCCAAGATCATCCTGTGTGCAAGTTTTCTTAAGAGAGCTATGCCGATATGATGTCCTCGACTGACCAGAGGGACCTGCGCATGCTAAGTTAGACTTTAATGTCTCATCTACCCTCCTGTTGACAAGGGGGCGAATTTATCTAAGTATATATACTCAATTTTTGTATTTTTGTAAGGATTGATAGTAGAGATAAGCTCCCGACTATAAATATTTAACAAAGCCTCTAGTTCTCTGGTTATACAATGATATTTTGAGATTTCTTGTTTAATGGTAGCCAACCTCCTCCTTTCCTTGTTCCTCTGAATCTGAAAGACCGGGTATGGATGATACAGTCGGGTGTTGTTGTAAATATATGATGTATGTTTGATTGTATTAGTTTTGCAATGTTTGAGGTTTACTTTGAAGTTTCTCCGGTTTGAGAGGATCTCACATCTGAGACTTTTCCCCTTTCTGTCCCTCCACTTACTCACCATTATGAAAATTTACTAGCTCAAGTTAAATCAAGACCTCACATATCCTTGTTGTTCCAACCCATTTTTCTGAGTGAGCGATATCGTTCTCAGTTTACTTCCATTCGATCACCCCCTCTATAAATAAATCGTGACATAAACTGATGTGCCTCAGGCTTACTCCTACCGCAATCTAGGAGTGACTTCTGTAGCCAACATTTCTGGCGCGGTTGCTGGGGATGAAGTTGAAAATTTTCCCTGGGATTGAACAACATTGAGCCTCTGATTCTAAAGGTGCGGCAGGCATCAGAGCCTTCCGAGATTGCTATTGTGCACCTGGAAACTCCATTATGGTGAACCTATTGTTTCAATTATGGCTTCCAGAGGTAGACACACGCGGTCCCATCCACAGCTGCCTCTAGCTACACTTGAAGCTGATCCAAAGGTGATTTTCAGAAAAGGAAAGGCCTCTGAAGGAGAAAATTCCACCACCAAACCAAGTAATCTTCCATCTCCTTCTATAGGAACTCCATTTTCTTCTTCTCATCTTCCTAGCAAACCTTTTTCTGAAGTTTCCCATTTCCTGAATTTCGGGAGTGTTCCTGTTCAGCTTTCCCCTCCTGGTCTAGGACTGGAGAGAGAAATCCTTGTCACTCCCCTCTCCCCTGAAGTTGTACCTTGGTGTATACCCAGGACCACAAAATATTTCCCCACTCCTAGCTTTACCACTCCTCCTCTTGTTACTGTTGTTGCTACTACACAGATAGAAGCATCTGCTGACTCAAGCCCTGTAGCCTTCTCTTTGAATCCCCCATTTTTTCCCCTTCCACCTGGAAGCTCATTTCCAGTATCCCCTATTCAATCTCCTTCTCCTATGAGCTCTCCTCCACCTAATATTCCTATGGTAGGAGAAAATCCCCCCATGACTAGAATGGAGGCTATAATAGCTACTAAGTATGCTCCCCTTCTGTTACCTCAGCCTCTCAATGCCCTTCCAGCAGATGGCTACCTTAAGAAGTTTCCCAAGTTTACAGGAAAAGGGGACATAGCTGCAGATGAACACATTGAAGCCTTTTACATTTTTATATATGATCATGTTATCATGCATGCAGATGTATGGATGAGGATTTTCATCCATAGCCTTGAAGGCGAGGCTAGAAAGTAGTTTAGGGCCCTACCTCCTGGATCTATTGATGGGATTGAGGCTTTGGATAATGCCTTTTTGAGACAGTGGGGAGACAAAAAAGACTTCATGTATTACATGACAGAGTTTGAGTCTTTGAAGAGAAAGGAAGGAGAGTCTGTCTTCGACTTCTCCAAGAGATTCAATAAAATGTACAATAAGATCCCCACTGAAATAAATCCCTTAGAAGCCTTTGCTAAGATCACTTATGCTAGCGCTTTTGATCCTGATTTCTACCTTCTGTTGAGGGAAAGGAGAGCCACTACTCTGGCTCACATGTAGGATGTAGCCATGGAAGTAGAATCTAACATATTAGTTGTCGACCAACTCAGGAATAAGGCTGATAGAGACATATCCAGGAAGAGATATGAAGCCTCCCCATCCAGTTCCTCTCTTCTTCCCCTTCATACAGACGAGGTAACTAAAGTGATAAAATCACTTTTGGCTAGAATGGAAAGGTGGGAATTAGAAGGGAAGCCCACGTACAAAAATCCCCAAAATACTGATAACAGAGGCTTCAAGAGGCCTAGCAACAATGTTCCACAGGTTTTGCCAAGGGAACAAAGGAGCAGAGACAGAGATGAGTAGAGGAATCAAACCCCTCTCTAAAATAACCTAGTTTCTCATGAGGAAGGAGAGGAGATAGATGAGCCCGACCTTGAAATTCACTGTATTGAAGAAACTTTCCCTTTTTCCCATTTGACTCAATCTATATATGAAGAATCCCTTATGAACAGTCAATTCAATGAGCTAGGTAAAGGGGAAAAGGCCAACAACACTCCTCACAGGTATCATCTCAGGTCAAAGAGGAAAGAAGGGAATTTTGATAGCCATGATCAACCCCTCATAGCGGAAAAACCTGCTAAGCCTACTACAATTACTACTAAAGAAAAGAAAACTCAAAATATTTTGCCAACAACCAAAGAACATGTTTTTGAGGTAACGGAAGCTCCTAAGACTTTTCCCTCCTTTAGTTTTGAGCATGAAATTATAAATATTAGAATTCCCGTACCCCTCTCATAGCTAGTTAAAAATGAAGATTTCAAAAGTTCCCTCTCCAAGTTGCTACAATCTGAGCCCCCCCAGCCTTCTACAGACTCAGTAAATATTCAATATGAAAAGTCAGCAGTCATCCTAGGTCCCATGGTAGAATATAGAGATTATTCATCCCCTCCCTTCTACACATCCCTGAACATACATGATAAGGTGTTGCATAATTGCCTCATGGATTCAGGAGCTTCCCACAACCTTATGCCCAAAATAGTCACAGAAGAATTGGGACTAGAAGTGACAAAGGATTATCATGATTTGTACTCTTTTGATTCAAGGAGGGTGCAATGCCTTGGATTCATCAAGGACTTGGTGGTCTCTTTATTTCAGCTGCCAATGAATAGTGTGGTCATGGACATTGTAGTGGTTGATGTTCCCCCCAAGTTCAGCATGTTGTTGTCAAGATCTTGGATTAGAAAACTTGGAGGAACATTACAGATGGATCTCACATATTCCACCATTCTAGTCTTTGGAGGGGAACACATGAGGTTGTACAGAGAATCCCAGCTGGCCTACATTGTCAGTGATGAAGCAAACCCCACTAATCACCCCATCTTTGCACTTGACACTGATTTGGGGTCTAGCTTATTGCAGATCACTGAGACTCCTAAAGCCCCTTTTTAAATCAGAAAGCAACCTATATCTAATCATGAGATACCTCCTCCAACAACCTTTGTTTGGAAAATGTTCTTCGACAAAGATTCTTCTAGCGAAGGCGCTGGCGCTGGAGCAGTTCTTGTGTTCCCTTGGCAGGAAACCATATCCCTGTCATACAAGCTAGAATTTGAAGCTACCAATAATGTGGTAGAATATGAAGCTCATGTTTTGGGTATGAGGGCTGCAAAGGAAAGGGGAATTGAGGAGGTAGTAGTGTTCAAAGATGTTGATTTGATAATCTAGCAAGTCAGGAATGCTTATCGAGCTAAGAATCCTCGACTTAGGGGTTACAGAGATGAAGTGTGGGACCTGATCGATAATTTCTTCTCATCTTTCAACATTTATTTTATTCCAAGAGAGGAAAATACTTTTACTGATTCCTTAGCCATCTCGGCTAGTCTATTCAGGATCCCTCTGTTGCCTAAGATCAAATATGGAATTGAGATCAGATATAGGCCATCGATCCCAGACAATATCAAGCATTGGAAAGTATTTGAAGACGATATTGAAATCAAAAAAATTCTTCAGTCCGTCGACGAATTTTCTGCATTTCACATTTATTAGGATCCTGATCTCGAAAGTCACTCTCACCCTGAGGTATTTTTAAATAAAATCGCTAATCACCATATTATTCACCTACCTAGCAATCACATCCCGAAGGGACTGGTCCGTTTAGAAAGACTATTCGATGGGAATGATGTGGCAGTAAAGGGTAGGGTTTCAAATGGAGATGATGATACAACAGAGTGAAATATCGGCACACAAGAGGAGCCTAAGTTTGTCAAGTTGTCAAGCATTTTGACCAAAGAATAGAGGGCCGAGTATACTGAGTTATTAAAAGAATTTACTGATGTGTTTGCATGGACCTATGAAGACCTCAAGACATATGACACATCTGTCATTGAACACAAGATCCCACTGAAGGAAGAGGCTAAGCCATTTAGGTAGAAGCTAAGACAGATAAATCCCATGTTGTTTCCTGTCATGGAGAGAGAAGTGAAGAAGTTGTTAGATGCCCAAATCATTGTCCCCTTGAGATATTATGAGTGGGTGGCCAATTTGGTTCCCGTGAGGAAGAAAAGTGGAGAAATTAGGCTCTGTGTCAATTTCAGGAACCTGAACAGGTGCTCAAAGAAAGACAACTATCCTTTGCCCCACATGGGACACATATTGCAGAGGTTAACTGGTGCATCTAGGATATCCATGATTAACGTTTTTTCTGGCTATAATCAAATATTAGTCATGCCTAAGGACAGAGAAAAGACAACCTTCACCACTCCTTGGGGAACATTCATGTATGCCAAAATGCCTTTTGGACTAATGAATGTAGGAGCAACATTTCAACGAGCCATGGAAATAACCTTCATTGGGGAGAAATATCAATTTGTGGTGATCTATCTGGATGGCATTACAGTCTTCTCCAGGTCTGATAAAGGGCAATGTTGTCACTTGAGGAAAGTTTTCATGAAGTTCCAAAGGTTTGGCCTTTCCTTAAATCCCAAGAAATCTTTGTTTTCTATGAAGGAGGGGAAACTGTTAGGCCATATAGTATCAACAGAGGGAGTGAGAATTGATCCCAGTAGGGTAGAGGCAATTTAGACCCTATCACTTCCCAAGTCTAAAAGGGAAGTTCTGGATTTTTTAGGGAAGATTAACTTTCTAAGGAGGTTCATCTCAAATTTTGCTGAGGTGGTGAAACACATCACAACCATGCTCAGAAAGGGAAACAAAGTAAAATGGACTGTTGAACCCAAGGAATGTTCTGTCCAAATAAAAAAGGCATTGACTGAGGCACCTGTGCTGAGCAGTCCTAATTATTCCAAGAATTTCCTAATTTCTTCTTTTTCTTCTTTTGATACAGTAGCAGCGGTCTTATTGCAGAAAAATATGGAAGGGCGAGAGCAACCCATTTCCTTCTTCAGTAAGGCATTAAGAGATGCATAAATTAGGTATGAGATCATGGAGAAGAAGGCCTATGCCTTGGTGAAAGCTCTCAAAGATTTTAGAGTCTATGTCTTGCATTCAAGAGTGATTGCATATGTTCCTTCAGCCTCTATGAAAGACATCCTTATACAGCCTGATATAGATGGGAGGAGAGGTAAATGGATTGCCAAGATCCTTGAGTTTGACCTGAAGATAAAGCCCACCAAGCTAGTTAAAGGGTAGGGTTTAGCCAAGCTACTGACCGAATCTAATTGCAAGGCCTTGGGGGTTATCTTCATCAACGCTTTCTCAGAAAATAAGCAAGCCAAGTCGTCTAGCAAAAACACTCAGGGTGGCTTATCACTAGCAGAATGCACCTGGTACAGAGACATTTTGTACTTTCTGCCATAATTAAAGCCTCCTGATGGGATGGGAAAAAGAAAGGAAAGAGATTTAAAGCTCAAGGCAGTCAGATATTGCCTTATTGACCAAGCCTTGTACTAGAGAGATCCTCTAGGGGTGTTTCTGAGGTGTCTGAACCCACAGGAAGCCCAGAAAGTTATGTTTGATTTCCATAGCGGCCTTTGTGGAGGTCGTCATTTCTGGAATACCACAGCTCATAAAATTCTCAGGGATGGGTACTATTGGCCCACCTTATTCACTGATGTCTATAGATAAATCAGAGCTTGCATCAAATGCCAAAGATTCTCAGGAAAGTAGCAGCTCAAATCTCTGCCACTAAAGCCTGTAGTAGCTTCAGTACCCTTTCAATACTGGGGGTTGGACTTCATTGGGGAAATTCATCCTCCTTATAGTGGCCAACATAGATGGATCCTGACTGCAACAGACTATTTCACCAAGTGGATAGAAGTTTCCCCCACCAGGAGTGCTTCGCACAAGGTAATTATCAGCTTCTTGGAGGATATCATAGCCAGATTTGGTTGTCCCAACAGAATTGTCACTGATAATGTTGCTTCTTTCAAGTCTGAGCCTCTGGTTAAGTTCTGTGAGCAGTTCAAGATTTCACTAATTCACTCCACTCCTTATTATCCTCAAGGAAATGGACTAGCAGAATCCTCCGATAAAAGCCTAATCAATCTCATTAAAAGATTATTGGAAGAAAATAAGAGGGCCTGGGATTCAAAGCTCAAATTCGCTCTATGGGATGATTGAGTGACAACAAATAAGTCCCTGGGCACCTCACCTTTTCAACTTGTTTATGGGATGGAGGTTGTTTTTCCCACTCAACTCGCTTTACCTATAGCAAAATTCTTTTAGGATCATGACGGAGAGTCAGACCATATGGTCAGAAGAATTCATCAAGTGGTGGAACTGCAACAGATCAGGGAGCAGGTAATGGACTTAGCTCACAGTCATCAGCAGAAGATCAAGCAGGCTTTTGACAATAAGGTTAGGAAGGAGGAATTCGAGCTAGGATATTTGGTGCTTAAGTGGGATGCACCCAGGCAGGATAGGGGAAAACACAACAAGTTTGATTCCCTCTGGATCAAGCCCTTCAAAATCGCTGAAGTATTCTTAAATAACACGTACAGGTTGCGAGTTTTGGAGGGTGAAGAAGTCTTTAGCGGCCTAGTAAATGGGCTTTTCCTGAAGAAATGTTTTTTTTGAGCCTTAGACGTCTCCTTTGTTTTGTAAATATTGTCTTTATTATTTTTCTGTTTATTTTTGGCTTAATAAATGACTCCATAACCCAATAGAAGGGAATTGGAACTGCAGAAGAAGTTCTTAGAGCATCGCCGGGATGACTCTATCCCCTATGGAGCCTAATGTTTGCGCCAATTTTTGAAAAGTCATGAGCTCCGAGCGCGACACACAGAAGAAATCCATTTCGGGCCTAAAATCAAGCGAGCAGGCTTTTGTTTTCAGCAGCGAGGATCCACAAATGGAGCAGATCAATGGTCATCGGGCAGGCTTTAGTCACGGAATTGCATGAGGTATAGCGCATGGGCTCATTTCTCATCACCAAAGTCATGGAATGATTAGCCCTTTCATGTTTTCGGCTACCGGGACTTCAAAGAGACAAAGGGGGTCACTCCTCCACTGCATCGGGAATCCCCAAAACCCGAAATGCGAAATGTAAAATCCACCCACAAGCCTTTCGGTATTTTAGCTACCGAGAGTTTGAGAGATAAGAGAGTCACTGGGCATGGAGTTTCTGGAAGGAAGTCTACCCAAGATCGTCCTGTGTGCAGGTTTTCCTAAGAGAGCCATGTCAATATGATGTCCTCGACTGACCAAGGCGACTTGCACATGCTAAGTTAGACTTTAATGTCTCATCTACCCTTCTGCTGCCAAGGGGGCAAATTGCCTTGATTATATATACTCAGTTTTTGTATTTTTGTAAGGATCGATGGTAGAGATAAGCTCCCGACTGTAAATCTTTAACAAAGCCTCTCATTCTCTGGTTATACAATGATATTTTGATATTTCTTGTTTAATGGTGGCCAACCTCCTCCTTTCCTTGTTCCTCTGAATCTGAAATCTTGGGTATGGATGATCCAGTCGGGTGTTGCTATAACTATATGATGTATGTTTGATTGTATTAGTTCTGCAACATTTGACGTTTACTTTGAAGTTTCTCCGGTCTGAGAGGATCTCACATCTAAGACATTTCCCCTTTCTGTCTCTCCACTTACTCACCACTATGAAAATTTACTGTCTCAAGTTAAATCAAGACCTCACATGTCCTTGTTGTTCCAACCCATCTTTCTAAGTGAGCGATATCGTTCTCAGTTTACTTCCATTTGATCACCCCCTCTATAAACAAATCATGACATAAACTGATGGGCCTCAAGCTTATTCCTGCTGCAATCTAGGAGTGACTTCTGTAGCCAACAATGTATATTTGTAAATGTAATATGCATATGTGTATATCTCCTAAAGTATATTAGAAGGCTTGTAAGCTACTCATTGTAAATTATAAGAGTGAGGGGGACTGTGTAAAATTTCTGTATTGCCACCTTATATGAGTGAGAGGTATTTTGTAAGAGAGTTTCTATATTTCCACCTTATATGATGTTGAGAGTGACAGGAATATCGTTAGAGATATTTCTAGATAGCCACCTTTACATATTATTTTAGAGTGAGAGGAATCTCATTAGAGAGATTTCTAGATAACCACCTTTACATATTGTTCTATAGTGAGAGGAATCTCATTACAAAGCTTTCAAATCCTTTAGACAACATAATGGAGAATTGTGTTGTCTTGTAATCAACTAAATGGATACATATGGATCAAATTTTCTAAGACAACTATTGGCACAGGGGAAAACCTAGGGTTCAACGCTTCAACAATGCACCAACGAAAACCTAACTACCAACCCTTTCAGCAACACCTGCGAAGTAGGCGAAGTCTCACCCGAGGTAGAAGCAGGGGTGGTTACAGGACTCAGATGTCTGTAACCGAGATGGGACATGGATCTATGATAAAAACACTTCGCAGAGTACTCTAGAAGCACTTAGAATATTATATGCATTAGTTCGTTAGCTTCATTAACATTGCAGAACAAACCTTAAGAGAGATCGACACAGTAACAACAAAGATTAATCATCTCTACCACTTAGCATAGATCATTAATTTAGATCTAACATTCATTCACAAGTAAATCACTATGAAACAACAGATCTATCTATCATACATAATAACAAATGCACTTAACAGATTCATAACATAGCCAACAAAGCACAAAGAAAACCAAGACACAAGATATACGTGGTTCACCCCAATGTGGGGCTACATCCACCAACTGCTTCATCTTCTTTATTATTCAATCTCTTACATTCATATTCTCCTGTGCATTAAGCCACAGATCCAAGATTCACATCGAACAAGAGATCTGCGCATTGAGCACCAGATCCTCCTTCCTAAAACTAGGTCAACTCACAAATACAACTTCTCTATCGAGCACAAAGCCTTACATACATAATTTGTTGCACCAAGCAACCAAAAACTACTTGAACTTAGCCTTGCCATCTATTTACTTCTTGTCTTCTTCTATTTATACCATACGTTCTTATCTATTTATACTTTTACATTTCCTTACAAAATGCCTAAACATGGGTAAACCCATGGTCCAACATCCCATAAGACATTACAAAAACCCTAATGAACCCCTTGTTGGGTCCACATAGCCCAAAAAACAAGTTAGATATGCGATCTTAGCTCTTCCATGGCGCTCCATATTCGACTAGCCTGTCGAAGTCCAAAATTGGTCCAAACTTGACCAAGGTTTCCTCAAAAATTAGTCAAGGGCTAACAAGCCACCAACACTCACCTGTGACTCGTCCCACATCACTCAGGTCTGGGAATGTTGCTTTGAAGGCCTCGAGCTTCACTTGAGTTGCCTCAACTTGTAGCTTCACCTGAGCCTCCTACTCACTGAGCTCTTGGATCGTCTACACTATAATAGGCCCTTCTAGGTGTTGTTCCACTGTTGAAACTACCTAGTCCAGTTGTGAGCCTTGTCCTTCAATTTCTTCAAACGCCTTGCAGGCTTCATCCTGCATAGGTTTTAGTTTATGCGTGACTTCCATTGCTCTTCCCTGGATGGAAATAATATTTTGTTGGACTACGTGCTGCTCTTGTGATATTTTCATTCTCTCGACTACAGTGTGTAGCTTCATCTGCACCTGCACAAAGGATTCCTGCTATTGCTCCTCCTATAGTTGCATTTCCAACTTCCTTAGCTTTGGATCTTCTGTGATGCATTCATAAGCATGCGCACTTCTATCTCTCAAATGTTTGAACTCTGAGGTGAGGGCCCCGATCCTTATTACTGTGTTCTTGGAAGCTTCCTCTCTCTGGTCCTACACTTCTTGCGGAGTGCTCGAAACTTCTTGGACCTTCAACTCTATTATCCTCACTTGAAGTTGTTGGATGTTCTCAGTGAGCTTCGCCACTTGAGCCTCGACCGACTCTTATTCCTTCTGTGTTAAATCTATCATAGAGTGACATGATTTTCTGATAGCTTCCTTAACTATGGCCCATTCTATGAGAAAATTCTCCTTTTCTCTCTGTAGCTGGACTTTTTCCTCCTGTGCCATAGCTTGAAACTCATCCTTTTCATTTTCATAGGTGGTTACACAGTACTGTGCTATGTGTAATTTCTCTAAGGCATCATATTTTTCTTGTTTCAATGCTTCTGTAGCCTTCTCCTTTTCTTCTTGGACCTTTTGAAGTCGAGCCTTTGTCGTATCTTCTAGTCTACTTAATTGGGTTGGTTCATCCCCCAATTTTGTATTCTGTGGTGAGGAGGGCGCAATAGGTACTATGTGGATAAATTGAATAGCTTGTTGTATTTCCTTCAGTTCCTTCTCGACCCTTCCATACAGCTCCTCCTAATTCGCTCCATATCTCTGTAAGATGTCCTCAGAAGAATCCTCCATGGCTCTATGGACCAAGCTGATGTCATCCTCCTTGAGTGTGCCCTTTAAATGGGGCTTTCTAGCGCGCATCTTCTTTCTTGTTGAAGGTTTCTGCAGTGAAATATTCCTCTTCTGCAGTGTTTAAGTAGGGGGATCTTTCGACAGTGTAGATTCACCTTCTCCTTGCTTTTCTCCTTCATCCCATCCTCTCTTTCCATCTACTTGGTCTTCGACTCCTCCTCCTCTTGCAGGTGAGGCAGATCCATTTTCTTCAGAGACCTTGTACTCCTCATCATCTCTATATTTTCGACATCTTCCTGCTTCTTCTTCTTCTTCGTTCTGTTGGACTGTCCAACATGTTTGACCCGGGTGACCAAGGGGCTTCCTATGATGTCAATGTTAGAGAGTTATGCATCATCGATCGGTACAAGAAACTCTTCTGGCCATTCCTTGATGATCTGCTCCATGTCTTCATCTGTTAATTTGTAATATGTCTGTAAATATTCCTTGATCTCATCTATGAACACGATGATATAGATGAAATGTCGATATGTGTGGAACTTAGCTAGTGGTCTTTACTGGTGCAGGGTGCATAGTGTCATGTGTGAAAATGAATCAATGGAAACCTTCAATTACTGATAATATGCATGGAACAAAATGTTTGACTGCCATTGCTTCAAAATTTCATTGGTGTACCACAAGTTAGAGAACCTAGCAGCCAACGGCTCTGATGGTTCGATCTCTAAGAAGGTGGCTCCTTTAGGCATTTGTTAGGCAACAAATGTGATCAACATGATTAGCCAGCTGAAGTGGAACTCGTATCCTTGATCCTAAGCTTCGCGACAATCTTTCTTGAGTTCATTGACGAGGTAACTCACCCAATTCATCTGCGTATTCCCTTCAGAATGTACGCGGTGATCAGAGTGTACTCATAGTCCCCTGGAATGCTATCGCAGCTAACCACACCAGCCAATGGTGGAATATAGTCTGGTAAGATCAATGAGATCTACTTCGCATTAGCCAAATCGTTGGGATGCTCACTTCATTGTTCATTTACGGGGTTGACACAGTGCGAACCTCATCCAGTCGATGGGGAAGCATGCAGTCCCCTATTCAATAATTCCTGGACACCTTCATACATATATTTATCAAGCATAAACTTCTTAAGAACCTCCTTGATGGAATTCTCTAACTTAATGCATTCACTCGACATTCTCACTGTTAAATAGGCGGGTCAGGGTAAGCAAGCAGATAAGTGGGGTAGACAAATGGACAACGACGTCTAGTTTATAAAATCACAGCTCGACACACAATCAATTCTTTGTTGGCTCAATTAATCATGGGTGGAAAAAAGTGGTCCCGGTGCAACGACCAATGGGTTAAATAAGTGAGATTCATAACATATTCTTCCAACAAGCATGAATGCTTCCATTAATCTGAATCTGTCCATTATGGCACAGTCTCAACATCCCAAAAGTGGTCCATCCTCCCATAAATACATTTTCTAGTCGTTCCAGAGTGTCATTCTAATGGGTTGGGCACCTCCAACGGTCATATAGCTTCGCCAGGGCGAAGTCCCATTCCGCCTGGTTTTGTTGTTCCAACGAGGTTCAAGTCTTATGAACCTACCTCCTGTGAGGTTCCAGTATGTGAAGTATTCCATTTGTTCTTTGTAGCTTCCTGTAGCTTTTACAACTTAGCTTTGTTCTTATTGATCTTCCTTTCCTTCTTTCCTGTGATCTAAGTTTCTCTAACAGTTTCTGGAATCCTCTTTCCATTCTTACTCATATCCTTTCCTAGCGTAGTGACTTGACACTACTAATGTGATCTTGAAGGGTTCAAAGTTAATATATCTTCTCTTATTAATTCCAAGGTGGGTATTATTCCTTCTTGCATGGATATGTCCTTCAAACCTTCTTGCATTATTTCAACCTTGAAAGCTAATTCTCTTGCCCTCTGTTGCTTCGACTTATCTTCTCGTTCTTCTATTATTCGGTCTATTTTTCTAGCAATGAAGTCCCTTAGTTCTTGATTTTTCTTTTCTGTAGCTTCCTCCTCTGCTTTCCTTTTGATATGATCCTTCTCAATCCAAGTCTTTCCTAACAAGAGTGGGAAAGAGGCGATGTTCTCAACAAACTTAATGACTTCAAATTCCTCTTCAGTCAATGTTCCATGAACAATAATAGGTATATTAGTAACTCTTCCATATAGAGTTATCACCTTTCCTTTAAACAATCCTATCCTTCCCAATAAAGGTACCACAGTAGGTTTTCCCAAAATTTCCCAAGTTTCTTCTGTCATAATATTCACTTATGTTTCTTCATCCAAGACACAATCTATGTCTAAGTCTTCTATTCTTGTACTTATGTGTTCTTTTAATTTCAGTATCTCTGGGAAACTGACATCTTTTTGAACATCCATCATTTCTTCCAATTGTACTAATGTAGTCTGAAATTCCTCTGATCCTTTCTCTTTATGATTATCTAACATACCCTTAGTCTCTTGACTTCCTTCATAGTTTTCTTGTCTCATGTTCATGCTTTCAACTTTAGTAATCATCCTTGGACAATCTTCAACCTCATGACCAACAAATTTACAACAAAGACAAATAGGAATTGTACCAGGGCATTCTTTAGCAAGATGTCCCAATATTATACAGTTATAACATAGTGTCACTCCTCTCTTTATTTTAAATGTTCCCCATACTCTTCTGTACTAGGCACTAGGATCACAGTTCCAGACCTACAATCTGCAAAAATTCTTTCTAGGTTCCTGCATCCACTTATTAGTCCAAAAATTATTTCTATGCATAGGAATAACATATATTTATTCATTTCTATTATCTTTACTTATATCAACTCTTTCTTCAACTGTTCCCTAGCTTTTAGACTAGGACAAAATCTATTAAACATACTTGAATTCATGCTTTCAAAACAAAAATTTTCACTTATATTACTCTTTTCAAATCACAAAGCTTTACCTCTTTTAAGATCTTACCTCTGTTCTTCAGATCAAATTCTTTTTTTAGCACAAAGATTTGCAAGTCAAGTAGAAAACTGCGCACTACAACAACATATCTATGCACATAGATTCTCTTTTCTTAATTCAGTTCCTAGCAATCACAGTTTCAGGTCTCGACAATGTAACCATTTGTTGTCATAGGGCTAGACCTAGGGTTCAACACTTCAAAAATGCACCAACAAAACCCTAACTACCAGCCCTTTCAGAAACACCTACAAAGAAAGCGAAGTATCACCTGAGGTAGAAGCAGGGGTGGTTACAGGACTAATATGTCTGTAACTGAGCTGGGACACAGATCTATGATAACAACACTTCACAGAGTACTCTAGCAACACTTAGAATATGATATGCATTAGTTCATTGGCTTCATTAACATCGCAAAAAAAACCTTAAGACAGATCAGTGCAGTAACAACAAAGATTAATCATCTATACCACTTAGCAGAGAGCATTAAGTTAGATCTAACATTCATTCACAAGTAAAGCACCAAGCAATAACAGATCTATCTATCATACATAATAACGAAGGAACTTAGGAAATTCATAACGTAACCAACAAAGCACAAAACAAACCAAGACACAAGATATACGTGGTTCACCCCAGTGTGGGGCTACGTCCACTAACTTCTTCATCTTCTTTATTATTCAATCTCTTACATTCATTTTCTCCTATACACTAAGCCATAGAGCCAAGATTCGCACCAGACAGGATATATGAACACCGAGCACCAAATCCTCCTTTCCAAAACTAGGTCAAGGAACAAAGCCAACTTATCTATCGAGCATAGAGCCTTACATACACAATTTGTTGCACCAAACAACCCAAAACTACTTGCACTTAGCCTTACCAATTATTGACTTCTTGTCTTCTTATATTTCTACCATACATTCTTATTTATTTATAATTTTATATTTCCTTATAAAAAGGCCTAAACATGGGTAAACCCATGGGCCGACATATCATAACCCATTACAAAAACCCTAATGAACCCCTTTGTTGGGTCCACATAGCCCTCAAAACAAGTGAGATTCATGATCTCAGCTCCGCCATGGTGCTCCATCTTTGACCAGCCTATCGAAGTCCAAAACTGGTCCAAACCTGACCAAGGTTTCCTCAAAACTTGGTTGAGGGCCAACAACAACATTCTTGATTATGAATAATTGAAAGTGAAGAAACAAAAGGATGCAGGAAGTTGGATCATGTAGATTGAGACTAGGAAATAACATCAAAGTAATTTAAAACTTTCTACAGCTGGTAAAGGAGAAATATTCCTCTTCATAGAATAAGAGGCATAAAGGTGCATGCTATAAGCATCCTTTTAAAATACTATGTCATGTTCATGTGGATGTATACCTTGAACAGAAGCAAGAAAGACAGGTACAAATGATAACGGTATAACATAATTGTTCTTCAAGATAAGAGAGACAATGGACATAGTATTCATTCAATTACTCATACAGATACATAAATAGTACAAGAACAATGATTCCAAAAGGGAAAGGCATAGATCAACATTTAACTTGGTTTCATATTGGCCGAGATGGGCTATCTTTAACAATATGACTTTTGTTGTCAGGGAATATATGAGCCAGAACAAGAGATATTAGCGATAGTGTTAGAGGCCCTAGTCAAATCTATATTGTAATATACCAGATATAAAAAGTATGCAGAACAAAAATAAAATGCTAGAAATGGCAGAATAACAACAATATAACCAGAACAACCACCACAATAGCATTGAAATGATATAAGAATAACAACAGAAATAACACTTTGATTCTGAAAGAAATGTTCATGGGCCTCTTCGAGGGGGAAACCTCCAGTTGAGCAGAGCTCTATTATAGTAATATCCAAGCTAGGGTTCTCATACCCTCGAATCCTATTTATACTAAATATGTTTGTCAAAAGAAGCATCTAGAGGAAGATCCTTCTAGAAGTGTAAGATTCTATTAGGTCTTCTTACATTCGACTTATTCTATTTTATTGCAAGGCCTTATTAATATTGACCTTTATTACATATGAATATATTGTTCTACCTATGTGCGGGTTAGGACCCTAACATGTCCTCCCCCTTAAAAACAATGTTTTCCTCAAGGCTTGAGATGTGGAAATTGCTACAGAATGGTAGTTGGTTCCCAAGTGACATCTGCTGGAGTTGTATCTTTCCACTGGACTAACACTTCCTTGATGGTTCGTTGACACAAGAGACGCTCATGCTGCTCCAAAACTTCTTGTTGTTATAGCTAAATGGATCCTTCTTTGGCTAACTCAGGAAGGTTGGTTTGAATTTGGCACTTAGTTCCAAACACCTTCTTTAAGCATGAAACATGAAAAACATGATGTAGCTTCAAATGACTGAGAAAATCTAACTGATATGCCACCTTTCCCACACAATTGAGAATGGTATAAGGACCATAAAATTTGGGCGCTAGCTTCTGACAATGCTCGACCTTGAGGGAAGTTTGCTTGTAAGGTTGCAGTAGAAGAAACACCTGATCCCCTTCTGCAAATTGATGTTCATAACGACCTTGATCTGCTTGTTTCTTCATGCAATTTTGTGCCATGACCAAATTATCTTTTAGGGTACAGAGAATAGCCTCTGAAACTGTAAGTGTTTGTTCAACCACCTGGACCTTCGAGACACTAGGTAAGTATGAGAGAACTAAAGGTGGCTTCTGTCCATATACCATTGTTATAGGATAAATCAGTAAATGCGGACATAAACTAATCTCCCTAGATCCACCTAGATCTAGAACAAAACAAGATAGAGCATGGCACTTTCCCTAAGCTTAATCATTGGATATACTATTAGATAAGAGACGAAAGACATACCTTTTAATATCGCTTCTTTATGTCTTTGTTGTCCCTGCTTCACTCCAGTGCTCTTGTGATATCAGATCTGCAATGACACAAACCAACCAAAGTGAAAGCAACAATTGTAGATTCAATGACAACCTATGCATATGATCAAGGAGTTATGCAATAAAATAAAGACTATTCTATGGGAAAGAAACATGCCACTATATTATATTAAACAATAGGAAGAGAGATTACAACTGGATGCCTTGATGTCATAAGGTTCCTTCCAATAGTTCCTTGCTTCCCACACACTTCTTTATCCAAGGATTTCAAGACCATGGATCTGATAGCTACTCACAATCTATCTTAACAAAGCAAAGCTCAAGGCCAATCTAACCAAGCTAACAATCTCAAGCCAAAACAACTCAAACCCTCATCAAGCTAACTTTCTCCATGAGATCTCCTCTCCCTTTATAAGTTGAAGAGGATAAGGTGAGGAGGTTAGGATGATCCCACTAAATCATGAAAACGAGTAAGATCCAAACCATTCAGAGGCCACCTCACCATAGAATCTTCTCCTTCTAGAAGCATCACGAAAATACTCATTTTTCCCATGTACGAAGGCAGTCATGACCTGGCTATAGTGCAGCCTGCAGAAATTTTGCACCCTAGCTATAGTGCAGCTTGCGGAAATCAAGTATTTATGCACCCCAGCTATGGTGCAACCCATGGAAATCCTCCAAAATAGGGTTTTTACAGAGGAAAACACAACTTCTTCTCTCAAGGAAAGTTCTTCTCCGTTCTTTCTTCAGGAATTCAGGCCACTGACCTCTCTGAAGGCAACATATAGGTTTACATCATTAAATATCATGAGGGTGATGAAAATAATGTGTAACAGAGAGCCCCCCAAATTATTAAGTTAGAACAGAGTGATAGGTTATATACTTTGTCAAGTGTGTGTAGAGAACAAGGAACACGTCGGTTGGAAACCTGCCAACAAACAAGGAAATACAGTACAATAATATATCATCACTGAGGTAGGCATTCCCATACTCATAATACAATGACTCAAATAATAAATGTTGACATGCGAAGATCCATGTCAAGTAATATAGTTCATGGCCACCAAACATACACTATGGATCCATGCCATTATGACTCAAATCTGAACATAGCTACCAAAAATACACTGTGTATCTATGTGTTAAAGACTCAAATTTGAACAGAGCCACAAGCCGTACAATGTGGATCTATGCACCAGTACAAACTAAATATACTCCAACGCGACCTGAATCTGTGAGAAATGATTCAGGGTCTTCATCTCCACCACTCTATAGTACGAATCTAACCATGTGAATACATGTGCTGAAGTCAAACATAGTAGAAACCACTTGATTACCGGTCATTACTGTATCCCATTAACAAGTGCGAGGGAAATCACCATTAATGTCAATGACTCCCAAGGTACACTAGTACAATCCAACGAATGTGAGTTAATGAGATGAAGTTGAAAACTAGGCAGAATATCTCGATCAGGGGTCAAAAATGAAAACCCATTGTTGAAATTGAGGAAACTTGCCATTGAGGCATGCAAGTTCCAAGGTACCAATTGGTTTCTAAGTCTAATTCTTGGATAATGAGTTGAAGTTGACAGGAAAAGACTCATCACAAGAGGGCCTTAATGTATCCCACATCAATGACACGAAACAAGTAACAAGATTTGATGTAGATCAGAGTAACAAGTGATTCAGGATTGACTCGGGGATGGTCGACGCAATAGAATGATTAAAGACTGCAGACATGGTCGACGCAATAGAAGGATTTATGGGTTGAACTTTTCTTTGAACATATTGACAACACGACAACTATCTTGGAAAATACTGACTTAACAACATGGATCACAGACCAATTTGTAATCTTATAAAGGAGTATGACCAAGAGACAAGTGGGTTTTCCAACCTAGACATAAAGAGATTGAAAGGGTGTCATGTTCAAAGGTGACTCTTTCATGGAATATAGGTTTAGACACATTTCTTTCCCAATTTTTCCCCCACCATTTCTGGCGAGTACCTCTTTACTTTTACGCAAGCTTGAGGAGGATAACATATGCTTGCCAATTTAAG
>ML816717.1:145442-161332 GCA_009831015.1 Picea engelmannii | reverse complement strand
TTAAGAAGAGAGGAGGAGTCCAGAATCCCATATGCAACTTTCCGACGGCCACGATCCAGCCACCCAGATCAACGGCGCTTAAATAACCCCGCCCTTCTCAGCTGCTCCATGTTTAGCCAGCGTGGGCCACTCTCCTGTCTCGTCATCTTCCAGTCCACCTTTCTCCCGCTGCCGTGTGTCATTCGTCCACCTCATCCTTTTGGTCTGTGTGGTTCTCTCTTTTTCTTATCATCCACTCGCTACTTGCCACATGTCCCTTTCCTTTCCTTTCCACGTCAGTCTCACCCGAAGGCGAGTTTGCTTCTCTTGTCTTCTTCCCTTCTACCCGATGTCTTCCGCCATGAATCATCCTCCGTCATCCTTCTCTCATTCCGTCACTCTTTCCACACCTTTATAACCCAACACCACCATTCCTGTTGTGCCCTCATCTTCTGCGCTGGCCTCCCTGCCCATCCCTCAAGCTATTCGGTTATTCCAGGTGGCAGCGCGAGAAGTCATCCGTAGCCCGAAACGCTGAGTTGGCTGGGCCATTCTCAATCCCAAGAAGCAGTTATTGAAACAGTTGGTGGTGGTTAGATATCGCCTCCGCCTTAATGGGATAGCACAGCCATGAATTTAAGGCACGTCGATTCGCCGTTGGAACTGTCAAACAATTAAGATTGCGTCTGACATAAGTTGCATGATCTTTCAGATGTTGACTGTCAGAAGCCATGCAAATGCAAAGCTTTCAATGCATTTTCTTGGTTCCGCTGCTATTGTTGTTTTGAGTATATGTAGGCATTTTTTCCATTTTTGTATCTATCGATGGTAGAGCTAAGCTCCCGACTGTAAAGTTTCAGCAAATACTCTGGTTTCCTGGTTATGCCTCTGTGTTTGAGACTTCTTGGTTTATAACAAACAGTTCTTCTTTTCTTTCCATCTGGTTTCATCTTATGCCGGAGAGTTCGCAGTTGAAGGATTCATGCGAACTTAGCAATCTTGTTATGATAAAGGATTTTTCGTGACATTGTTGTGTTTTCTGGTATTTGTATTTGAATGTGAAAGGATTTTGTGTTTGAATGCATTCTTCTTCAGTCTGTTGCAAACCGGATGTCTGTGATAGACCCTTGCACCCTTCTTGCGTAAGTCTTCCACCTACTCACCCTTTTACTATGACCCACTGTTTGGAGTTTATCAAGACCTCACTCTTTCATGCATGCCTGGTCTGGTTTCTGAGTTTACATGATGCTGTTCTGAGTCTTCCTCCATTTGATCACCCTTAAACAAATCGTGACATTAAACTGATGGGCGTCGGGCTCTGCTCCTTCTAGCAATCCAAGAGTGACTTCTGGCCGCCAACATTTCTGGCATCGTTGCCAGGAATGAAGTTGAATATTTTCCCCAGATTTGAATGACAAAGATTAAGATGATTTCTAAAGGTGCATCAGATATCAGAACTCGAAGATTGCTACTGTGCACCTGGCGACTCCACTGTGATGACTTCGCTGGGGAGAACCTGTTCTATCAACTGTGGCTTTGAGAGGCAGACACACGAGGTCTAATCCACACCTGCCATTAGCCACACCAGAAACTGACTTGGAAGTGGTGCGCAGAAAGGGAAAGAGCTCTGCAAAAGAATCCTTTATCGCCGGAAAAGGTAATATGCCATCCCCTTCTATGAAAACTCCATTCTCTGATTTTCAGCTTCCTAGTCGTACTTCCTCTGAGGTTTCCTGTTTTCTGAACTTCGGGAGTGTTCCTGCTGAGTTTTCTCCTCCTACTCTAGTATCAGAGGGAGATATCCTTATCACTCCCCCCTCAGGAGGTTTCACCACTCCTCCTTTGATTACTACTGCTGCGCAGAGAGAGACACATGTACACTCAAGCCCCTTGGACTTCTCTCTGTTTTCCCCGTCATCTCCTGTGAGGACCTCTTTTCCTGCCTCACCTGTTCACACTCCATCTCCTTTGAGTTCTCCTCCACTCAACATCCCTATGGCTGGTGCTAATCCCCCTCTGAACAGGATGGATTCCATAGTCGCTGCTAGATATGCTCCTTTGGTCCTGCCTCATCCCATGAATCCCCTCCCTGCTGGAGACTACTTGAAGTATATGCCCAAGTTCACTGGGGAGGGAGATATAACTGTTGAAGAGCACTCAGTTTCTTTTTACAGTTATGCAGACAACCTCAATATTGAAAATGAAGATGTCTGGATGAGAGTTTTTGTCCAGAGTTTGGATGGTGAGGTGAGGAAGTGGTTCAGGGGACTAGCCCCTGGATCTATTGCTGGTATTGAAGCCCTGGATAATGTTTTCCTGAGGCATTGGGGAGATAGGAAAGATTACATTTATTACATGACTGAGTTTGGGTCCCTGAAGAAGCAGGAAGGAGATTCAGTCTCTGACTTTTCTAAAAGATTCAATAAGATGTATAACAAGATTCCTGCAAAAATAAAGCCTTCAGAAGCCTCTGCTCGAATTTCATATGCTAGTGCATTTGACCCCGACTTCTGTCTCGTGTTAAGAGAAAGGAGAGACACCTCTTTAGATCAAATGAAAGATGCAGCTATAGAGGTGGAATCTAATATATTAGCAGCTGACAGACTGAGGAACAAGGCCAACACAGACAGAAGAAAAGGAAAGTCAGAAGCCTCGACTTCTGACTCCAACATCTCTGGCCCATCATTGTCCCACCCTCAAGTAAGCGAGCTGGCCCAAGTAATGAAATTTCTTAAATAAGAGGTGGAGAGATTGAAGGTGGAAAGGAGGCAGATGTATAAGGGCCCTTAGAACACCGAAAATAGAGGAGGTTTCAGGAGACCAAACAATTTTTCTCCTCCAACTATGCATAAAGAGAAGGAAAGGGACATAGATGACCAAAGGATTCAAGCTCCCTTCCAGAACAATTTTGTAGCTGATGAAGAAGAAAGAGAAACAGACGAGCCTGAGCCTAAAATCCACTCTTTGGAAGTCACTCCCCCTTTCCCCCACTTAACTAAGTTAGCATATGAGGAATCCCTAATGAACAATCAGCTAAATGAACTAAGCAAGGGAGACAAAGCTGGTGGTGGCCGAGGCGGGTATAACCTGAGATCCGACAAAGGGGCAGCAGCACCTGATGTTCCTGAGCCATCCAACAGAGTAGAGAAGCCTATTGAAGAGATGCTAGACAACCACAGAGGTAAGAAGGCCCAACCTCTCTCCCCTATTATTCAAAATCATTCTCCTGAGATTAGGGAAATTCCAAAGCTTACATCTTCTTTCAATTTCGAGCATGAAATTCAAAAGATCAGAATCCCTGTGCCCCTCACTGAATTAACCAAACATGGGGAATTCAAAAAATTCTTCTCCGACCTATTGAAATCCAAAGCCTCCATCCCTTCCATAGACTTCATAATCCTCCAAGATGAAAGACCTGCAGTGGTCCTAGGTCCCATGGTAGAAGACAGAGATGATTCATCCCCTCCCTTCAACACCTCCTTGAACATACATGACAAAGTGCTGCATAATTTCTTAATGGATTTAGGGGCCTCCCACAACCTTATGCCCAAAGCTGTCATGGAAGAGCTAGGATTAGAAGTCACCAGAGCCTATCATGACCTCTATTCCTTCAACTCCAGGAGGGTGCAATATTTGGGAGTCATAAAGAACCTGGTAGTTTCCCTGTTTCAGCTGCCCATGAAAAGTATGGTCATGGATATAGTGGTAGCTGACGTTCCCCCCAAATTTGGCATGTTGTTGTCAAGGTCTTGGATTAAGATACTTGGAGGGACGTTGCAGATGGATCTAACATATGCCACCATTCCAGTCTTTGGGGGAGAACATAGGAGATTATATAGAGAAGCCCAGCTAGCCTACATTGTCAGTGATGAAGCAAACCCCACTAATCATCCCATCTATGCCTTAGACACTGACTTAGGTTCTAGCTTATTATAGGTCACCGATGAACCTGAGACCCATTTGCAGATCAGAAAGCAACTCAGTCTTAATCAGGGGATGCCTCCTCCAAACACCTCTGTTTGGAAGATGTTCTTTGATGGAGCTACTTCCAGTATAGGTGCAGGTGCCAGAGTGGTATTCAAATCTCCTTCTCAGGAAACCATATCACTGTCATACAAGCTGGAATTTGAAGTCACCAACAATGTGGCAGAATATGAAGCTCTGGTTCTGGGATTAAAGGCTGCAAAAGAAATGGGAATCAGGGAGATGGTTGTGTTCAGGGATGCAGAATTAATTGTCCAGCAAGTCAAAAACGTCTATAAGACCAAGCACCCTCGTCTCAAGAATTACAGGAACGAGGTATGGGACCTTGTCGACAGTTTCTTCCTAGCTTTTAACATCTCTTTCATCCCAAGGGAAGAAAATGCTCCAGCTGATTTTCAAGCCTTCTCAGCTAGTTTGTTCGAAGCTCCTGTGTTGCCCGCTGACAGATCAGAGGTGGAAATAAGATATAGACCCTCTGTACTAGACAATGTCAAACATTGGAAGGTGTTTGAGGATTATCAGGAGATCGATAAATTCCTCCAATCCATCGATGACTTCTCTGCATTGCATATAGATGAGGACCCTGACGAGGAACCTGGCCACCACCTTGGTGAGTTGTTGAATAAAGTTGTTGATCATCAAATTATTCAACTGCTGAGCAATCATATACCAAGAGGTCTAATCCCGTTAGAAATATTGTTCGATGGGAATGATGTGGCGATAAAGGGTAGAATTTCAGGTGATGATGCTGATACGACTGAATGCAACATAGGAACACCAGAAGAGCCCAGGTTTGTCAAGCTGTCGAGGATTTTGACTGAGGAGTAGAGGATCGGATATGCTGAGTTGCTGAGGGAGTTCGCTGATGTGTTCACGTGGACCTACGAAGACCTCAAGACATACAATACGTCAATCATTGAGCACAAGATCCCACTGAAAGAGGAGGCTAGACCTTTCAAGCAGAAGCTAAGACAGATAAATCCTACGCTGTTACCTGTCATGGAGAGGGAGGTGAAAAAGCTGTTGGATGCCCAAATCATAGTCCCCTTGAGATACTCTAGCTGGGTAGCCAATTTGGTCCCATTAAGAAAGAAGAGCGGAGAAATCATACTCTGTGTCGATTTCAGGAACCTGAACAGGAGTTCAAGGAAGGACAATTACCCCCTGCCCAACATGGAACATATATTGCAGAGGGTCACTGGTGCATCTAGGATATCTATGATTGATGGCTTTTCTGGCTATAATCAGATATCATTCATGCCTGAAGACAGAGAAAAGACAGCCTTCACCACTCCTCGGGGCACATTCATGTATGCCAAAATGCCATTTGGGCTGATGAACGCGGGAGCAATGTTTCAGCGAGCCATGGACATAGCCTTCATCGAGAAAAAAGATAAGTTCGTGGTAATTTACTTAGATGACATAACAGTCTTCTCCAAGACTGATATTGAGCACCGCTCCCACTTGAAGAGGGTTTTCCTGAAGTGCCGCAGGTTTGGTCTTTCCCTGAATCCCAAGAAATCGTTGTTTGCTATGCAAGAGGGGAAGGTGTTAGGCCATATAGTCTCAGCAGAGGGAGTGAGAATTGATACTGACAGGGTAAAAGCAATTCAGGCCCTGTTACTTCCCAGATCTAAAAAGGAGGTCCAAGCATTTTTGGGAAGGATTAATTTCCTGAGGAGGTTTGTCTCAAATTTTGTTGAATTGGTGAAACATATCACAGCCATGCTCAGGAAGGGCCACGAAATAAAATGGACTGTTGAACCCAGGAAGTCTTTTGAACAAATAAAGAAAGCATTGACCGAGGCTCCCATGCTGATCAGTCCAGATTATTCTAAAGCTTTTCTGATATTTTCTTTTGCTTCCTTTGACACAGTGGCAGCGGTTCTGTTGTAGAAAAATGATCAAGGGCAAGAGCAGCCTATTGCCGTTTTTAGCAAGGCGCTAAGAGATGCAGAGCTTCGATATGAGATCATGGAGAAGAAGGCTTATGCCTTGGTGAAATCTCTCAAATCTTTCAGGGTCTATGTCTTACACTCAAAGATCGTTGCATATGTCCCTTCAACCTCTATGAAGGACATTCTTATACAGCCTGACATAGACGGAAGAAGAGGTAAATGGATTGCCAAGATCCTAGAATTCGACCTGGAAATTAAGCCCACCAAGATAATAAAGGGGTAGGGCTTGGCCAAGCTCCTGGCCGAATCCAATTATAAAGATTTGGAAATCAATTTTATCAATGAGCAAGCCGAGACATCTGACAGGGGTTCCCAAAGCAATGTGCCACTATCAGCATGCCCCTGGTACAAAGATATTTTTTATTTTCTGCAGGAGTTGAGACCACCTGATGGGATGAAAAAAATTAAAGCCAGAGATTTAAAGCTCAAAGCTGTCAGGTATTGTCTTATTGGCCAAGCGTTGTATTGGAAAGACCCCCAAGGGGTATTACTAATGTGTCTGGACCCACAGCAGGCCCAGAGGGTTATGAATGATTTCCATAGTGGTCTCTATGGAGGCCATTATTTTTGGAAGACCACAGCTCACAAGATCCTCCGAGCTGGGTACTACTGGCCCACCTTATTTCCTGATGTCTGCAGGGAAATTAGAGCTTGCATCAGATGTCAGAAATTCTCAGGGAAGCAGCAGCTCAAATCTCTGCCATTGAAACCTGTAGTGGTCTCAGCGCCCTTTCAGCAATGGGGATTAGACTTCATCGGGGAAATCCATCCTCCCTTGAGTGGCCAGCACCGATGGATGTTGACAGCAAAAGACTACTTCACTAAATGGATAGAAGCTGTCTCCACCAGAAGCACTTCTCACAAAGTAATCATCAGCTTCCTGGAGGACATCATAGCTAGGTTTGGCTGCCCTAGCAAAATTGTAACTGACAATGTTTCCCCATTTAGATCTGAGCCTCTGGTCAAATTTTGTGAACAATTTGGGATTTCATTGATTCACTCCACTCCCTACTATCCTCAGGGAAATGGAATGGCAGAGTCCTCTAATAAAAGTCTAATCAATCTTATCAAAATGCTATTAGAGGATAATAAAAGGGCCTGGGATTCGAAATTCAAATTTGCACTTTGGGCCGATCGAGTGACAACAAAGAAATCCCTGGGTCTCTCCCCCTTCCAGCTTATTTATGGGATTGAGGCCATCTTCCCCACTCAGCTTGCCTTGCCTGTGGCAAATATCCTCCAAGACTATGAGGGGGAACCCAACCATGTGCTCAGAAGAATTCATCAGATGGTGGAGGTGCAACAGATCAGAGAGCAGGTCCTGGACAGAGCTTACAATCGTCAGCAGAAGATCAAGCAGGCTTTTGACAGGAAAAACAAGAAGAAAGAGTTCGAGTAGGGTGATCTAGTGCTCAAGTGGGATGCACCCAGGTAGGAAAATGGAAAACACAGTAAATTTGATGCCCTCTGGTTCGGGCCTTTCAAGATCCTTGAAGTATTTTCAAACAACACTTACAGGTTGCAGGATTTGGAAGGCAATGAAGTTTTTAATGGCCCAGTCAATGGGCATTTCTTAAAGAAATGTTTTCTTTGAGCCGCAGTTGGCTCATTTTGTTTTTGTTTTGTAAATATTGTTTTTTGTTTTATTTTTCAGACTAATTAATGACTCCATAGCCCAACAGCAAAGGCACTAAGTCTGCAAAAGAGTTCTTAGAGCATCACAGGGACAACTCTATCCCCCATGGAGCCAAATGTTAGCGATATTTCTTGTTAAGGGAGTTGGAGTACGAAAGGATGGGTTGAAACCCATTATGTCCTAAGTTTTGGGCAATAATGTGCCCATGATAAACATTACGCAAGACCGAGCGGTCCAGATTCACGCGCCCGGATCAACGGCGCGCGTTGGATTCCAGACCCCCCTTGCCTTTCTACCTTTAAGCTGGGGGGGTCCAGAATCGGGGGTGCACCTCTCCGATGGCCTAGATCAGCACGCCCAGATCAATGGCGATGAATACCATTCCGTACAACCCCTGCCTTTCTACCTTTAAGTGGGGGGGGGAGTCCGGAATCGGGGGCGCACCTCTCCGACGGCCTAGATCAGCGCGCCCGGATCAACAGCGATGAAGACCATTCTGTACCCCCCCCCTGCCTTTCTACCTTTAAGCAGAGGGGGGGGGTTCGGAATCCCATATGCAGCTTTCCGACGGCCATGATCCAGGCACCCAGATCAATAGCGCTTAAATAACCTCGCCCTTCTCAGCCGCTCCATGTTTAGACAGCCTGGGCCACTCTCCTACCTCGTCATCTTCCAGTCCACCTTTCTCCTACTGCCGTGTGTCATTCGTCCACCTCATCCTTTTGGTCCGTGTGGTTCTCTCTTTTTCTTATCATCCACTCGCTACTTGCCACATGTCCCGTTCCTTTCCTTTCCACGTCAGCCTCTCACCCAAAGGCGAGTTCGCTTCTCTCATCTTCTTCCCTTCTACACGATGTCTTTCGCCATGAATCATCCTCCATCATCCTTCTCTCGTTCCATCACTCCTTCCACGCCTTTATAACCCAGCACCACCATTCCTGTCATGCCCTCATCTTCCGCGCTGGCCTCCCTGCCCATCCCTCAAGCTACTCGGTTATTCCAGGTGGCAGCGTGGGAAGTCGTCCGTAGCCCGAAATGCTGAGTTGGCTGGGCCGTTCTCAATCCCAAGAAGCAGTTATTGAAACAGTTTGTGGTGGTTAGATATCGCCTCCGCCTTAATGGGAGAGCACGGACATGAATTTAAGGCACGTCAATTAGTCGTTGGAACTGTCAAACAATTAAGATTGCGTCTGACATAAGTTGCACGATCTTTCAGATGTTGACTGTCAGAAGCCATGCAGATGCAAAGATTTCAATGCATTTTCTTGGTTCCAATGCTATTGTTGTTTTGAGTATATGTAGGCATTTTTGCCATTTTTGTATCTATCGATGGTAGAGCTAAGCTCACGACTGTAAAGTTTCAGCAAATACTCTGGTTTCCTGGTTATGCCTCTGTGTTTGAGACTTCTTGGTTTATAACAAACAGTTCTTCTTTTCTTTCCATCTGGTTTCGTCTTATGCCGGAGAGTTCGCAGTTGAAGGATTCACATGAACTTAGCAATCTTGTTATGATAAAGGATTTGTTGTGACATTGTTGTGTTTTCTGGTATTTGAATTTGAATGTGAAAGGATTTTGTGTTCGAATGCATTCTTCTTCAGTCTGTTGCAAACCGGATGTCTGTGATAGACCCTTGCACCCTTCTTGCGTAAGTCTTCCACCTACTCACCCTTTTACTACGACCCATTGTTTGGAGTTTATCAATACCTCACTCTTTCATGCATGCCTGCTCTGGTTTCTGAGTTGACACGATGCTATTCTGAGTCTTCCTCCATTTGATCACCCTTAAACAAATCGTGACATTAAACTGATGGGCATCGGGCTCTGCTCCTGCTAGCAATCCAGGAGTGACTTCTGGCCGCCAACACCTCCTGTAACAGAGGTGTCCTCAGAGGAGTTCCAGATGCACACCAAGAGGCCAAAGACAGTTTCAATGCCTGGCGCGACAATAGAGCAAGAGGTTCCACCTACCACAGTAGCTACCACAGGGGTCAAGCCAGTCATTCTACCTTTCAGTTCGATCCAGCATAAATCAATCACAACAGCAATACCGAAAAAATCCACAGATTCTCCCCTGGATACTCAGCCAAGCAAACCGGGCCCAAGTTGGGCATTTTCGAAAAATATGAGTTAATCAAGAAGAAAAACCAAACCCTCACTAGCAGTACTTACGCCTAGTTTCGGAAGCAGTCATCCACCGCTCAACATAGGCTTCTTTCATCATTTGACACAAAAAAGGGTAGGATGCACATGGCCTACCTCCAAGCACAGGTACCGGATCCCAAGGTGATCTCAGAATACAAAAGGGCCACATTCGAATTCCAGTCAAAGGACGTGCATCCAGCAAATCAGATAGATCTACAAAAACAAACAGGGGAGATGGTTTTTCACACACTGGCCCACGCTTCAGCTTCTGCAACAAAGTTTCAAGTGTCTTTGAACAATGCTCAGACACAACTCAAGCTAGAAAAAATATCATCTTTCGCGAAAGACAACAGAATCAAGATGTTTGAGGAGCTGGTCCTCAAGATCAGTTATGACCCTGCGAACGTCAAGGCTTCTGAAGAGATGATAAAAAATAAAAATGATGACATCGCATCTTTAAGAAAACAGTTGAAACTTCCACCCACAGAGGACTCACAGGCAAAGGAGATAGCAGAAAACGAAGGTGAGAAGGATGAGATGATAAATTTACTCATGGAGAAGAATGCTCAGCTCAAAGAGATGGAGGCTAATATGGAGAGACTCCTAAAGGAGAAATAACATACAAAGCCAATGGAAAGCATTCCATTGAGTGCTATCCCAATTGCAGGTTTGAGCATAGCAACAGTGACAACCATTCTGTCTGCTACACTAGTGTCATTACCCGAAGCAGCAACAAACCTTGCCAAGTCCATGGAGAAGATGAACCTGCAAGAGACAGAAATCAGCAGTCTTAAGAAAGAAGTGGAGAACCTCCAAGAGCTCAAGACTTCTTTCCAAACAAGCCTATCCAAAGAAAAGCAGGTAAATGAGCATATCAGGAAGGAGTTACAGCAGCTCCAAAAGTAGACAATGGCAGGGAAGACTTTGGCTGAGGTCAAAGAGATTGTATGGAAAGATATCACCAAGTCCATCAATGAAATCTGGCCAATGATTCAAATCATGTTTGAACAAAATAAATTGCTCGAGAGAAGCAAACAGGCCGTTGAGAAAATCAGAGTGGAGTTGGGAGACATGCTAGCACAAGCAAATGAGATCATCAAGTTCCTGAATTCCAAGACCAGAGAGGAACTTGAAGAACTAAAAATCGAGGACAGAACAGAGACTATACTTGAAGTAAAAAGGGTCTTAACCAAGAGAAGTCTAATGTTGCAGCTTGAGGAAAAGATTCAAGTCATGGATCAAGGAGTACAAAAGTTTTTCAATAAGATATATGATCTCCAAAAGAAAGGCCTGCCTGGTCTGAGGGTCATTAATGACAAACTAATGACACTCCCTGACTACAAGAAGAGATTGGCTGAAGTGTCTAAGGACAATTCCAAGTTTTCAGGGATACAAGGGAGCATCACAGGCAAAGCATTCATGGATGCCCTGTAGTTGGATATTAGTATCCAACACGAGATTAAACACATATTCATCGTTAAGACTACATTTGCTAAGTATACAGACATGGATGAAGTGTATCAGAGATTACTTAAAGTCACAGTGCCAAGTCATCTCAGATGGGAAGAACTTTGTGACCTACTAGATTAGCAGATGAGCTGTCACATCTAGTCACCTATCCAGTCAGAAGAGGTTGCGAAGGCACCTCGCCAACGACCTACCCTAGAAGTCCCGCATGCAGTTGTAATGAGTCATGAAGCAGTTTTGATTAGTTAAATTAGTTAGACTAAAAATAGAATGAGCACATCCTGATCAGTTATGACAGGAACATTTGTATTTTGAATTATAAATGCTTCATCTTTGGAAGTATTAATGTTGTTGATTTTCACACCCTATTGCTATCAAACTGTACTATTTTTGAAGAGATCTGCCATTAATAAAGAAGAGGCACTTTTACAGGATTCTTGTGTATGTTCATTGGTGATGTTGATCTTCTAAGTTGAATGTTTTTCTTTCTCTGTAATCATTTTGTTTTCTAAAACTAATCTTTATGAATATCGTAATGTTGCAGGATTTATGTTTGAATACCCTGTTTCCGATTCTAAAGATTTAAATGTTTATCTTCTAATATCTTCAATTAAGAAATTCTTAACTGCTTGTTAGTTGAAGTTATTTTCCTTATCTTTTCTTCTGTCCATCATTTTAATTACTAAATATCCAGTGAGTGTATTATCTCGCCCTGTGAAGATCTTCTTTGGCGTTTCTGGTTGTTTCTCAATATCTAATTAAAAACAGACCCCATAGCCCAATGGATGTGTAGACTGTCTCAACCAATTTAAAAACTCTTTGACAACAAAACCTACAGTTTATTTACCTAGCCTAATACCTGAAATTAAAAACAAAGCTAAATCATATAGAGAGATCCCTCTCTAAAGCTGGAAGGGCTAGATCCCAGTTTTAAAAGCGGTTGGATAAGGTCACCTTTGTAGATTTCTTCTTTTTCAACCTCTAGGAAATTTATAGAGTGCTAACATAATTGGCGACTCCACTGGGGATTGAACTAAAACTAACAATCTCACGTTTTATTTCCCCTAAAAGAACATTTTATTGTGAGAAGAAAGTGATGTTAGAGGTTGATTAAACTTTGTACATAATCTTTTCGTACTCACAAAATTAAAAAGAATAAATATATATAAAAACCAAAAAGAGTTCTGGCTTCTAGGAAAGTTCATACTCGATCTCATCCAAACCCAGAAAACGCGATAGTGTTAGATAACCCCGAGCAGGTTCTCAGGCGAAAGACCTCAGCAGTCGATTCAGTAGGTCATACTTCCCTACATAAGTCTCCTTCCCTTTCCGGAGAACCAGATATCTTTCAAAACCTTGATCTTGATCCCTTTCCGCAACGTAACCTGGTTAGAACACGGTTTGAAACCTTTGTGTCTAGGCTCATCATTGACCCAACTATGTTGCAACCCTGAACCCCCGAAGTCTTGTATCCTACAAAAAAACTACAAATCACTACCTCAGCACTGCCTAGTCCTTCCTCATCCTCATCTTCAGTCGCTACCTCTCCAACCATACAGGTCGTCGTCCCACCTCCCCCACCCATCATGGCAGCTCGGTATGCCCCTTTGGTGTTGGTCGCACTGCTACATGCCATGCCCCAAGACTACCAGACAAGACTTCCACAGTTTGATGCAACCGGAACTTTAAATGCACAACAACATGTGGATAAAATGAATGACTACTTTGATTTGCAAGAAGTTGATGAAGTCGACATTCAAATGAGACTTTTCGCCCAGAGTCTGATAGGAGACATCAAGAAATGGTTCAAATATTTACCCACCGCATCAATCCCTGACCTTGTCGTGTTCCAAAGAAGTTTTCTTGACAGATGGGAAGTAAAGAAAAACCCTCTACAAATACTGTCAGAGTATGAGAATATAAAAAGAAATCAAGGAGAGACGGTACAAGAGTATTGCACCTGCTTTAACAACTTGTATAATGCAATCCCAACTGAAATCAAACCTCCCCAGGGTTTGGCATTGATTAAATTCCCTGATGGATTCAATGATGACATGTCATATCAATTAAGAGAGAGAAATGTCACTACCCTTGAAGACATGCAGAAAAGTGCTATTAGTGTGGAGGCTAATCTGTTGGCAAAAAGGGCACGTCAAAGGATAGAAAGGAGAGTCATGATCAAAGAAGAACCTTCCACGTTGACCACA
Source organism: Picea engelmannii (assembly GCA_009831015.1). Taxonomy (NCBI): domain Eukaryota; kingdom Viridiplantae; phylum Streptophyta; class Pinopsida; order Pinales; family Pinaceae; genus Picea; species Picea engelmannii. Next base: position 147,958 of record ML816717.1, on the reverse strand, counting down.
GATTCCAAGCTGGATTCTTTGTCCCAAACGGTGGAATTAATGATGGAAAGAATGAATTTATCCGACAGAAACCCGCCAAGGGACAACGCACCTGCTCCCCAGATTCGGAACCCCAATTTCAGGAGAAACACTCCTCAGATTAGACAGAGAGATCCTAGAGATCAAAGAGAGCATAGAGGCGCAGATCAACTGATCAAACCTCCTCTACAGGAAAACTATGCTGATGAAGGGGGAGAGGTGATTGAAGAATTGGAATACACTCACATTAACCTCATGGGCATTCATGATAATGAGGCCATTTTCCTCACCCAAGAAGATCATGAACTCTTTCTGCTAAATCAAACTAAGGTAAGTGAGGAAGCTAAAGATACGGAACAACAGGCCTTTGAAAACGCTATTTTGGAGGTGCACCGTCAATACAATCTGTGAAGTAAGAAGACAAAGATAGCCGAAACACAGAAGGTAGTTAAGGCTGAGAAAACTCCTGAGAATACTACTGCTGAGAAGGCTTCTGAGAAAAGTAAATCCGACACCCCTGTGAAGAAAAACATCACCATTCTAAAAAGACCAACACATCCCAAAGTTTCACCTATTAATCCTCCCAGTACTTCTGAGCGAAAGAATATGGTGGACCAACCAGAATCAATGAGCCAGGCCCGAGCTCCTGCACCTTTTAGCCTGGAGGGAGAATTGGCCAAAATAAAAATTCCTATCCCACTTACAGAGTTAATGAACAGAGGCGGTTATCATTCATAGGTACTAAAAGCATTAGCCATTGAACCTAACATAGGCACCAAGGCCTTGACTATTGGATCAGTGACTCATTCAGACACTGTGAACCTTACTGACGATCATCCTGAACTCTTTTTCGGACCTGAAGTAAATGGTCGAGATGATACCGGTGATGTAGCCCCCTTTTACATCAGTTTGAACATACACGACTTAATTTTACACAACGCCATGCTGGATTTAGGTGCATCACACAATCTGATGCCTAAAGCAGTAATGGAAAAACTGGGATTGGAGGTCACTAGGCCTTACAAGGATCTACACTCATTTGACTCCAGCAAAGTCAAATGTATTGGTTTGATTAAAGATTTATGCATCACCCTGGTTTAGATCCCTTCGAAAAGCATGGTAATGGACGTGGTGGTTGCATACATCCCACCAAAGTATGGTATGTTGCTATCCCGGTCTTGGGGATCTAAGTTGAAAGGAACCCTGCAGCTGGATATGTATTACGCCACTATCCCAGTGTTTGGACAACAGAGGAGGTTATACAGAGAAACACTGATGAAGTATATGGTCAGTAGCCAAGAGAAACCTCACAATTATCCCCTTTACTCTGCTCATTCTGATTTAGATTCGTTCATCTTGTACAATGATGGTGATACTGGGGAGTCATCTATTCAGCTGATAGAAAATGTATCTGGCCAAGATGAAGGTCCAGAAAGCGGTGAGGCAGCAAAGATGAAAAATGTAATCACTGGAGATTTCCCCGTTGATTTCTAGAGTATGGATTTTGATGGAGCCGTGAGTAAAGAAGGAGCAGGAGCCAGAGTCTGGTTGCATAATCATCTAAAAAGGTATTCAAAAAATCATTCCTACAAATTAAATTTCCAGTGCACTAACAACGTTGCCGAGTATGAAGCTTTAATGCTCAGTCTGAAGTTGTTGAAAAAAGTTGGTGCTAAGAAAATAATGGTAAGGGGTGACTCTGAATTAATAATCAAACAAATTAAAGGTGAGTATGTTGCTAAACACCCATGCCTTAGAGCATATAGGAACGTTGTTCTTGATGCTTTGAAGTGTTTTAATGAGGTTGAATTGCAGGTAATGCCGAGAGGACAGAATATTCTGGCCGACGGATTGGCTACGTCGGCAGCTTCCTGCAAGATTCCTTTTCTTCAAACTCACCCATACACTGTCAAAGTGAAATGCAGACTGACGGTTCCCGATAATATCAGGTATTGGAAAGTGTTTGGAAATGACGATCAGAAAGAGGACTTTCTGCAATGCAAGAACGATTTTGAATGTACCAACATAGATTTAGAAAATGAAAATGAGAATGTAAATAATTCTGAGTTTGAAATAGATAGTGTAAATACTATAGATACAGTAGATACAGTAGATTCAGGAGAGTTAGGGGATGACGAAATGGACGCCGATGTTTTACAATTGAAAAGCAACATTTTACCTAGAGGGCTTGTTCCTTTAGAAGATCTGTTTGACAGTGACGATGTAGATAAGAAACCAAAAACAGAAGCCCATGGACAAGAGGTAGAGAACTGCAATATAGGGACTGAAGAGAAACCTAGGATGGTCAAACTATCCAAATCATTACCCCCAGAACAAAAGCTTAAATACATTGAGCTATTCAAAGAATATTCAGACGTTTTTGCCCGGGCCTATGAAGATTTGAAAGCTTATGACACCAGCATCATACAACACAGGATTCCCATAAAGGAAGACCAGAAACCATTTAGGCAGAAACTTAGGAGGATAAATCCCAAGTT